>PVKN010001148.1:23745-56463 GCA_004027915.1 Capromys pilorides | reverse complement strand
GCCAGGCAGGCACTTGTGCCACGGAGCTATCTTCCCGGCCCCACTCTTAAATCTCTTGAAAATGGACAACAGAGGCTTAGAACCATAAGCTCCTGTTATGAGGACCTGCAGGCTGAGGTCCCAGAGCCAAGATCCAGCTGGTCATCGAGACTGAGCACAAGTTGCGGGGCAGTGACCGGTGTGTGACTCAGGTACCCCAAGTGACGAGGAGCTGGTCCAGGTCAAAACTCAGCTCAGCCCACGAGGAGGCTTTCCCCAGGGCATTTCTGCAGCAGCCGATCTACCCCAGCTCTCTGAAAAGATCCTAAAAGATGCTGTGGTGGAGAGAAGTCATCCACAGAAAGGCGGCAGGAGAGAAAGCCCGGATCAGGCGGAATCTCCACCAAGGCTTTGCATGAAAACCGATCCGGCAGTGCGTGATCCTCCAAAAATCCGCCAGTCCCTCAAGTGCTTAAGTTACCCCTGCGACCACAGCCACACGGAGAATGAAATTAAATCCCACGGAAAGATTTGACTTTTTTAACATTATGCAATGTTTGGGTGAAAAAAAAAAAAAAAAAAAAACCGGGAGGGGGGCAGGTCAGAAAAAAAACTCATCTTTTTCCCAGAGTTTAGCAAAGCTATTTCTAGCTTTTAATGATAGATTTCACCATGGCTTCATGGGTAGTTTTGAGAGGCGTGAAGGCGGGCTGCTCTGTTATGTAACCCGTCTCAAGTCGGAAATTAGCAAGTCCTGAATGAATTCTGTTACTGTATTCCGACTTCTGGAAAGTTTGGAGCAGCGACAGTTCTATTTTGAGGTGAGCAAATCCATCATTTATAGACCTCCTCGCAAATACCGCAGGATTTCATGTCACTCTCAAAAGTTTCATAACAAAAACAGTTAAAGTACTTGGAGTGTTGGAACACCGCGTCTCTAAACCTTATTAGTCCGAAAAGAGAGCTGAGCAAGGCTTCCCAGCTGCCCATTATTCAAAAGTGCAAATATCTAAGATCAAATGAATATTCAGCTCCCATCCCCTCCTTCCTCCCCCCAGCTTTTTTTCCCCTAAGTCCAGCAAAATATTCTGGTCAACAACATGAAAAGAAATGGCTGTTTTAACGGGGCTGCCGGCCACGAAATAAATTCTGAAGTCATGAAAGCAGCGTCTTGGAAACTCGGGGCAGCTGGGCGCCCAGGCAGCCACGGCACGCGGAGGACCCACGCGGCTTGCGATCCTGATCCTCGGCTGCCCCCTGGCGGCCAGGATCCCTGCCCGGGGCGGGAGGCAACGTGCAACGGCCGCACAGCCCCTGGCCGGAGAAACTGCTAAGCAGCACTGCCCTTTCCAATGCATAAAGGGCGGTGAAGGGCCTTGGGACTGAGATTGGCAGCCCAGGCTGCTGAAGACACCGTTTGGCCAGCTGGGTGCTTGTCTCCTGAGATCTGGGCCCTCTGTATACGCGGACAAAGGCGGGGCAGACCTGTTGGGGGAGCCTCAGCGCCTGGAACGTCAAGGTCGGGCTGTCTTAGCCATGGCCGTTGCACGTGTCCACGCCTGAACGTGTCGCGGCGTGAGCACCTGTTGCTACCAGGGCCCAGCAGGTTAGCAAAAACATCATGCTTCCTGCTTCCCATTAAAAAACTTCCTTGGCTAAAAACTGAAGTGACTGCACCCATATATCTTTCACCCCTCAATTATAAAAACAATAGAAGATTTCAAAGCCATCAAGCACTATGTGTAGAAATACAATATGAATCTTATGTTTGTCACCTTTTTTTCCATTTATATCAATCACTTTTTGAATTTTTGACATGTTTGGAATGGACAACAGTACAGAATAATAAATAACATGCATTGGGGTTTTTCTGAAATTAAAATACTTTTAAACTGGAAACAAGTTCTTTACATTTTATGTACCACCAGATAAGCACATAATAGCATTATAATAAAAAGTCCTCGTTTCATCAGCAGTATTCGTGTTCCTGTACAAATTAAAATGATCCCCACGGGTGGAAAACACACAAGCTTCATCGGGCAATGGGCCACGCTGGCAAAGAAGGAAAGTGGAACTGCTCAGAAACACGGAAGATCGCGTGTGTATCACCACAGACCCAAGAATTCAAATCATCTGGACGTTCTTGCTAAATTAAAGCACCCCACACCCAAGCGTCCACTAATCAAAACATGCTGTTCCGGCAATGCTTGCCACGAGGCCTGCGCAGGCAGAGCCGTTAACAAGGAGACCCCGAGCTCAGCAGACCCCGCTGCCACACGTCAGTTACCGCCCCTCTGCACCCTGACACCATGCCCTGCCTCACCCCCAACATAACATTCAGCGACCGTCTGCCCGGCTCTGTGCACAGGCCACCCAGGCCAGGAGACTGAGGGGCAGGCGGGCTGCCCTGGCCTGAGCAGGTGCCCGGGCTCCGGGTCCAAGGAGAGCAGCCTGCAATGGTATGCTTTTTGGGGCCATCCCAAAATGGTCACCATTTTCAAGAAGAAATGGATATAGTTCGGCATGGTGGCTTACGCCTGTGATCCCAGCACTCAGAAGGCTGAGACAGGAGGACTGCCATGAGTTCTAGGCCAGCCTGGACCACATAGTGCATTCGAGGTCAGCCCAAACTGCATAGTGAGGCCTTGTCTCAAAAAGAAAAAAATAAAGTGGACATAATAAACATATTTCAAGTATATAAAACCAAAAAGCTTCCTATTAAAAGGGAAGAAATCAAATGTACTTACAAAGCTCTTTGTGTCTTTTAAAAACAAACATGGGGTATAAATGAAAAGCCAAGTATTTCTTCAAAAAACTGGAGATGACCTCACACACACACACACATACACTTCAAATACACAGAAAGGTTAAAAGATAAAAATGTCTGATAGGCATTTGCTTTAAATAGGATGGAGCATAAGTTCCCATCTGAAATTTTGGCAAAAGTTTAAAATACTGCCCATAAAGGCATTTTTGTGCATGCCCGGCCTCACCCCAATAAGAATAAGACAAAGTATAAAAATCAAAGTCTGGAGAAAAGCATAGGTGTGAACATCAATTTCCAATGAGCACAAAATTTAAAATACATTTTAAAATATTGTCAGTACAGCCTAGACTTTCAGTAGAAATAAACAAGAAACTGTTGGTAAGGAAAGCTTGGTATTTAAGATCACTGCTACAAAAGGGTTTCACTCCAGGAGCCCGGGCCTCATGTAGTACTCTAAGGGGGGGGGGGGGGGGGTCCCCTCACTTCTTGGTCCCACCCACTCCTAGAGGCTCAAATCAGTCTCTACTCCAACCGTAAGATACCCCCAAGGACTCCGTGTTCCCCTCCCAGCTAGGGGGGCAGCAACACCTGTGCACACGCATGCTTTCCAAGGCAGGCTCCAAACCGTCCAACAGATGGACAGGCTTGCTGGTTAGTTTCTTAGAGAAATTCTGAACCAAAAGGAAGGAGGGGAAAAAAGAACCCACAGAAAATCTCACCCATCATAGTACAAAACAAAATTACAGGAGCTCCTGGGAGAAGTGCTTCATGATGGCAAAGGCAAAGGCCCTGTGGCTTCTGCTTTGGGGAAAGGGCGCCGATGGTGGTCGATGTGTCCCCAGCCTGACACTAAATGGCTGCTGGGGACTTGAGACCCACTGGGTTCACTGGTGGGGGGAAGGGTCAAAGATGCTTGACAAGTTTTCCCAGACTGATGAACCAAGGAAAAAGCAGGCCCACCAGATTCGCCTGTTCGAGTTACCGGCCCACAGGAGTATCTTGCAAACAGCTTGGGCTCCTTGCTTTCTCTGTCCTGCCCTGTAACTAAGGTGACCCAAGGACTGGGAGCCCCCGGATTCTCTCCCAGAACTCCTGTCGCACTGTGCAGTAAGGTCACGTGGTCCCTACCAGCTCAAAAGCGCTGCCCTTGTGGCCCCTGGGCATCATGGGCCTGGTGCAAGTCCCCAGAGGCTCGGAGACCCCAGCCGGTGGTGTCTGCAGGTGGTGTCCCCACACTGTGGAACACCCACCAGTGGAGCCCTTCCACCCTTCACTGCCAACGCCAAAGTATGGGTGACCAGGAAGGAGAGAGAAGTGAACACAGAGCCCGTGAAGGACACTGCCAGGCGCTTGCGACTTCTGGGTATGGCCTCCCAGCCTCTCCAGTGTCAGTCTGGACACTGAGCACTCAATCAGTGGAAATCAGCGTTGAGGAAAAGACCGGAGAGATCAGGTGTGTCCACCACCTCTGCTGGAAACACCACTGCCACCTAGCCACGGTCCCGTGCGCCTGGCCTGCAGCAGTCCTGCCCCGTCTCTACAGAAGAGGCTGGCTTGGGCTCGGGCACTTGGCACAGAGCTCTCCCAAGTCTCCCAATTTCGCAGGCTAACTTCTGAGACACAGAGACAGAGGCTCCACATCACTAAATAAAACCTTCTCTTCTCCTCTGTTTTTGAAACCACACAGAACAGCTCAATGAAGTCCAACTTCTCAGCCTTCCTGAAACTCTTGGGCAAAGGGGCCACAGCTAAGCAACCACGCATGCAGTGCCGGGCTCCCTGCGCTGGATCCGCTCTCTCTACACAAAGGGTGAGACTGGGAAGGGGGAAGCGATGCAGACCTAGGGGCTCTCATCCCCACTCGGGGACCCCACCACACTCAACATCCACTGACTTAACCCTGATGGTGTGCACATGTGCCTCCACAAGAAGTGACTTGTGAACCCAAGAATGCCCTGCCACAGCCAACCCTGCAAGCTTCCCTCTCTCCCTCCAAGTGGCAGCCACAGCTCTACGAGAAACACACATGCGTGCAGCCCGCCCTGGCACGGGAGAAGCTTCCCCGCCTGGCTGGCCTTCGGGGCGCCCCCTGCAAGTCTGCAGCCAGGGAACCGATCCCAGGACCCCGCGCTGCGGCTGGGCCTCCTGACCGGAGGCTCCTTGCTTTGAAGGCTGCCACAGGGGTATGGCACGATGTCACTGCCCATGTCAGCTCATCCTCAGAACCTCCTCCGACAGGAAACAGGCTGCTGGGCCGGAGCAGAGCCCTGGTGCCCTGACCCTTCCGCTACAGCCTCAAGAGGATCTGAGTCACATCTGCCAGGTCGTCTGAAGAATTCGCTGAATCTCTTATCGCACGGTCGACACACGGAAGGGCTGTGCGCTGGCACGTTTCCTGCTAACAGGACCCCCTGAGAGTGCCAGAGGGTCCTCGGGTAACCACTGGCCTCGCAGCGGTCGCCAGCCCCAGCAGAGCAGCAGCACCACCGCTGCGATACTGTTAGGAGAAGGCAGGCAGGGGTCCCACTGGGCTTGGGACCCCTCCCCCACCCTCACGCTCCCTGGGGTCTCCATTCGTAATCTGAGAAATCCAGGGCCCCTCTCAAAGAAGGGCAGCCTCAGAGATCTTGGGCGTTCAGTATCTCCAGATGGAGCGACTGTTCGGATGACTTTTTAATTGAATGTCACTGTCTTTTCCTCCAGAATCTACACCGAGAGCTGTGTTTCTCCGAAACCACTTTTTAAGAGAGATATGAAAGAGGAGACAGATGATGGGATTGGTTTAAAAACAAAAAAGCCTTCCATAACCTTCAACTAGACAGAAAGTTTTATCACAGGACAACAAAATTCAAGTCATAAGGAAGCTTGCACAGTGACCCACATGACTGTCAGGCAAGCCACCCGCTTTGACAGTCGTAGTCACTCCCACGTGACAACCGGGGTCCGTCGTGGGCATGGGGTCCCTCTCAGGTCCCACCCCTGTGTAAACCCTGTGAGGACTTCCCCCGGGGGCGCGGTCTCGCCACGTCAGAACCGCACGTGTTAGCAATTACTGAAAATGCACAGGTGGCGGTTAATACAAATGGAACTCGAACTCTGTCCACTGAGCAAGGGCAGAGCCCAGGGTCCCCTCGGCCCAGTGCGCAGCCTACGACGTGAGCTTCGAGTAGCTGGGGGGAGAGAACCGTCTTCGCAGGTACTTGAGGACGTAGAGGGGGAGACAGCTGACCAGAGTGATGACAGAGACCTTCCAGAGGAACGACAGGGTGGCGATGAAGTACACATCTGCAAGGCGGGAGAAGATGGCAGTGAGCGCGTGGAAATGTTCTGGAAGGTGTGACGCGCCCCACACAGCAGTCGCTGCACAGCCAAGGGACAGCTGCTTCCTTTACAGGCGCCCCCTTGCTCTGGAAGGGGACGAGTGGGCCAGCGGCACCCACAGCCTGTCAGCTTGATTCTCCTCACCTTCCTCCTCTGTCTGACCTGCTCCCTTAGCTTCCTGCTCGGTACAACGAGACTTTCAACAACTCCAGTAGAAAAACAGAACTACAGGTGTTTTTGATTTGGACCCTGACAGAGTTTCTAAATCCAGCCACTGGTGAACACAAGGTGACATTCAGATGTAGGGTTTTGCTTCCTAGCAACTTTTCCCGTCTCAGCGATGGTCACAGATGGTGGTCACAGGGACCTGTCCCAAGCCACAGTGGGGGCCACGCCCCCTTGTCCTCGCCAGGCTTAGCCTTGGGCCTCTGACTGAGGTCAGGGTGTTTCCTTGGGACTGAGGGGTGGTAAAGCTCGGGGGCTAAGGTTCCTGAGCTGTGCTTCTCGACCCTGCTGCAGTCAGAGGATACCCCTTCCACCTCTCTTGAGCTCAGGCAGAAACCAGCTGGTGCAGGCAGAAGCACCTACTAAGCGCTGGGTGTGGGGCTCCAGCCCCAGGCGAGTGCTCTCCTATGCTCAGCTCGCCCACAGCTTTGGCTGCTCCACACCAAAGGCCACCGAGCTTCCTGAGGACTCACGCCCTGTGTGCACAGTGGGTGCTCAAGAGCCTCTTCTGGAAGACCGGGTAAGTGTGGGGCTCTAACTGTTTGCTTCTTGGCCTCGAGTCTTTTGTCTGGGAAGCAGAGAAAGAGCCCTGCCCAAAGGTGCTCCCCAGGTAAAGCGGAGTTCTTGGTCTTTCTTACTTTGGTCCCACGAAGCCCCTGCAGATGGTATTTCCCCAGGATCCACCTTCTCCGTGAAATCTGAGTATGCCACCAGGTCCCACACACCCACTACGACGCCGTGCCTTGCACACAGGACAGTAACCTCTGCTCACCCCCTGCCAGGGTCCCCTCCCTTGGAGGAATTCCTGAGGGCCAGCCATGCTGCCTCCTCCCGATGGCAGGCCTCACTTAGGGGTGCTGTACCCAGAGGTCCCCTGCGGGAGTCCAGCAGGGAAGCAGCCCCAGAGCAAAGCTCTCCCTGCTGACAGGGGAGGCGATCACCCCAAGAAAAGCAGACTCTGAAGTGCGTGTGTGAAAATACAAAAATGAAGTGGGCCAGGGGTCGCCTCACTGCTCGCCCGCCAAGGCGATGATCCCCGCTGGGGTGGTCAGAGTGGATCCTGGCTGAGAGAACCCAGATCTGGGTCCCGGGGCACAGGCGGAAGGGGCCAGGCCACCTGAACTGTGCCTGGGCTGGGCGTGCAGAGCAGAGCCGGGCATGAAGGAGCCCACACCGGCCCCTGTTAGGATGTGGCTCGGGGGCATCTGCCTTGTGTCGTCCTGTGGCCCAGTCACATCCCCCATCCCTATAAGACAATGGGATTCGTTTTTTCCAAATATTCAGGGTCTGCAGGGGGATGAATTAGAAGACACAGAGCCCGGGGGTCTGCTGGGCCTGCTAAAGTGCATGATTCTCATTCCACACTGCCCCCTCTATGTGAGCTTAGGGCGGAGCCAGGGCACAGTGCCTGCCCAGCCTGCGGGAGGCTCCAGCTGCCATCTTCAGCACTGAAGAAGGGCGGCAGGGTGACAGTCTGGTAACCCCAGCGCTCTGGCAGGCTGAGGCGGGAGAAGCCTAAGTTCCAGCCCATCTCAACTGAGCGAGTGAGCACCTCAGGGAGACCCTCAAAGGTATTTTAAAAGCGGGGGAGGGGTGCTGAAGGAGATAGCTCGGCAGTCTAAGCGTCTGTCTGCAAAGCACAAGGACCTGGGTTCTATCCCCCGTACCACATGCTGTGTGATGCTACACACCTGTAATCCTAGGTGGGGAGCTGGGGAGTCTGAGACAGGAAGATTACCATGAGTCTGAGCTGCACAGTAGCAAATAAGTAAATAAATAAATGAAATTTTAAAAAGCAGGGGCTAGAGATGTAGCTCAGTGCAGAGGCCCTGGGCTATACTGCAGTACAAGCAAGCAAACAAGCACACACTATAGCCTGAGGTCACATCCCCCGTTGTCGAGTCCACGTGCTAACTCACAACTGTCACTTTTTCTGGGGGCACCACAGTAAGAGAAGAGGGGCAGTGAGTGCAAGGGGCTGTACGCAAAGCTCGCACGCCCCACAGCTGGCGAGGCCTGGGGCTGCTGCCTCTGGGCCGGCAGTGAGCTTGCACGCTAGGGCCTTACCGATGAACTCGTGTAAGAACACCAGCGAGGCGATGTAGCAGGCCAGGCTGAGCAGCTCGGCCACCGTCATGAGCCAGTGCCAGGTCTGGATGGTCAGCGCCACCATGAGCAGCTCCGTGAGGATCAGCGACGTGAAGGAGATGGCCACGATGTGCACGAACTCCGACTCGAACAGCAGCAGCGCCCCGTACATGATGGTGCTCCCTGGAAACACAGAAAGAGAGGGAGTGCCCGGGCCCTGGCGGAGGGGAGCGCCGCCCACGCCCCCAGAGCCGGTCACCGTGGACACCATCGCCAGGATCCCGAGGCCCGTGGGTGATGCCTTACGGAGCAGGCCGACCCCTGCTTTTGCTGTTTCCCTTTGACCTTACAGACTAAATAATCTGTAACTTCAGAGAAAGAAAAAACTAGTGGGTAAAGAGGTAAAAGGAAAGCGGGACTCAAGGGAGCTAAGAGAAGACAGAAACGTATTTCCTCTACAATGACAGAGGGAGACACACAAGGTCAGAAACTGGACAGCCCCACTTCCAGGAGGCACCTGAAGCAGCCCAGGGCCTGCAGGCAGGAAGTGGATGGTGGCGATGGCGAGGACATCGCTGTTCAGTGGGACGGAGTTCAAATTTGCACGATAAGAAAGAGCTGGGATCTGGCATGCAGCGCTGGATGCACCTCGCAGCCTTGGGCTGGCCGCCACCAATGGCTGAGGCGACAGGAGCGAGGCTGCACGCTGCTCCGCCTCACGCATGCACACGATCAAGGTTCCCGGGAAAGAAGCCGGGAGAACCTCACGCTTCTGCTGAGCAGGAGAAGGGTGTGGGGGGCGGGGGGTGGGGCATCAGTCTCCCCTGCACCCCAGTGACTCAATGCGTTGTGTCCTATTTGACTCAAAAACACTAGCAGCATGAGGGTATTACTCAGGGGGGCGGCAGGGACAGGAAGTGCGAGGTAGGGACACAGCGCGGGCCACCAATTATTAGAGACCTCCAGGCAGGACGTGCACTTTCAACCAGATACACATGGTACACGCTAACTTCGTACACATAATTCTGTACAACACTTTATTGTATTTGTTTAACAGGCACGCGCGCGCCCACACACACACACACACACACACACAGTTTCAAAGACAAATTAAACCACCACCAGCAAAATCTGTGGTCTCTAAATTTTTCTTAATAGTGTTGCTCCTTGGTTTAAAAAAAAAAGTTTAGAGAACCCAAACATACACGTTCATTTATAAACAACATGCGTACCTGTCCGGGTATCTAAAAACAGTAGGAGTACAACACAATATATCATGTGCATTGTAAAACACACACAAAAAAAATTCTAAATGGAGGAGGAGCTAACTGCCACCGCAGGAGAGCCACTGTGTGCCTCTCCTACTCCCAGGGCTCATCCTTCGGGGCCGCTGTGGCCTCCAGGACCTTCTCGGGCGGCCACTGAGTTCGGTCCCCAGAAGCCGTGACTTAGCCAAGGTACTAAGCATCCAAGGAAGCAACTGCCTCGTTACGCGGCCCAACACCTCGGGAGCTCTCGGTTGGCACGAGTGGCGCGTCCCTGTGTGGAATGCTCACGACCAGAATGGTTTCGTTTTGGGCCTTGGGATAGCTGTGTATGCACAGCGAGGTGGCCTGGGGGGAACGGGGCGAAGTCTACACGTGAAACTTTTTAAGTGTTACGCCCACTACACATGCTTACCGCTGGCTGCCGTTCCCTGTCTCCTGTGCCTGCACTGTAACCCTGCCTCACCCCTGAAGTCAGATGGGGAGCTTCCTGCCTCCTATCAGGGCTTGTGAAGGTTCAGGTTCTAGAGCATTCTGGACTAGGGTCCTCAGCGTGCACGGGTCTGACGGCTCAGTGACCACCCTGTCAGGCAGCCTGCAGCACGGAGCTCCTGTCCCTCTCCCACTCTCTGAGGGCCGCGCTTCTCAAGTTCCACAGGCAGGGAAAGAGGCTCCCTGTGAAAGGGTTAGGTACAGGGCAACAGGAGGCTCCCGATGTCCTTACCTTGGTAGATGCTAATCAAAACCCAGATTAAGAACGTCTTGTAGGACAGTGGCCGCCCCTGAAGAGACAGAAATGTTACACAGCAGGTCGCCATGGGTGACCTGTGGCTCAGCATGCCACCAGCCTACCCCTTCCTCCCTGCCCTGACAGCCACCTACCTGTCCTAAGCCAAACCAGCTGATACATCCAGGCACACGAGAGGAAGAGAGCTGGAGGGAGACGGCCCTAAGCCTGCTTTCAGCAGAAACCCCAGAAGGCAAAGGACATCTCACACACACTTGTCACAGGCGCACTTCCTGGAAGTGCCGTGAGGACCCTCAGCCCAGGTCGCAAAGGGAGCCGGGGCTGTGTTTAGCTTGCATGTTACTGTGCTGTTTTGTTTCCTACGTGGGAACCCACACTACTTAAGAAAAACACGAAAGCCCACACTTTCCCCAGAAGTCAAAGCAGCCCTATCAGACCCTGGGAGTCCAGTGGAGGGAAAGGAGAAAGCAGGCAGGGAGGACTAGGAGGAAGGAAAAGAGGAGAGGGAGAGGAGAGAAAAGGGAGAGGCGGCAGGGAAGCTCTCTCACCTTGAGCAGGTCCTTGTAGAGCTCGGGATACAACATGGCCACTTCCGACTTGACGTCTTTGTCCAGGACCAGAGAAAACACGGGGAACATGGTGTAAATGGTGGAGTACCTGGGGGAAAGGACACAATTTGGCCCGGGCAGTGGAGCCAGCTGCCGCCTGCCCCAGGGAGCTGCTTCCTCTCTCTCCCCCCATACCTGTTCCCCACCGGCAGGTTTAGCTTTCTAGTGTGGAGACTGAGACAGAAAACAGCAAGGAGCCCCCGCCCCAGGAGTGTGTGTGCGTGCTAGCTTCTGAACTGCCATGCAAATAAGCCGAGTCTCCTAACAGCGTGCCTCAGAAAAGCGCTAAGGACAAAGACGAGAAGGGCAAGGGGGAGTAAGCTGTGTGTGCGCGCGCATGGATGCACACACGTGTACCTGTGGGGTGACGGGACACGCTCAGAGAAGGTGGCCAGGGAGTAGACACCAGAGTAAATAACCAAGGAGAAGCAGCCAGGCCAGCACGGGGTAGCATGCCACATGGAAGAACAGGCTGGGCAAAGGCCCTGAGGCAGGGGTGTCGCTGTCAGCAAGAGCAGTGTGGCTGGGACCAAGGGGGCCGGGCAGATGGCACGGATTGGGGGAGGCCACAGGGAGCCCCTGGCTATGTTCTGCCATGTCCTTTCACTCTGCCAGGCCGTGACAGGGTGCTGTATTTTTCTAATGAAAAGCAGGTAGAACCCAGTGCATCTCTCAGGCTGACCTGACTAGTGGGACACACACTAGGAGGAGGAAGACTTGATTCCCTGAAAAGGGCCGGGCGGCCCTGTGTGCCTCCGGGCACCAGCAACTGGGGCCCACAGGCCTGTGCGGCCACACCCAGGGCACCTTCTCTGAGAAGGTCAGGAGGTGCCCTGTGACACTGTAGGCAGGAACAGAGTGGTCCCATGACAGCAAATGTCCAAGGGAAAAGCCTTTCGGTCACCGTGGTGCTCGGCGGCCAGCTCTGAGCGTGTGCCTCCTCTGGGGTGCAGTTGAACCCGTGACCCTTCCACCGGGATCCCATCACCTCACGCTCGCAGGGCCTAGGGTCGAAAATGCACCAGGCTCCCGCCCCCAACTTGCTGGGGGGCTTTACTCTGATTCTAAGCCAGTGGAGTCAAAGAGGTTTGAAACCTCACCTCTTGCCAGGAGCCACAAGTGAGCCCTCCACACGTTTCTCCTCCCTCTGAGGCACGTTAGGGAAGTCAGATCAACACCAGTACCTTGCTGGACCTCCTTACCCAATGATGAGGAATCCTTGGTAGAGAGGAACAGACGCAAAGTAGAACACGGAAGAGAAGACAGCCTGCGGGGAGGACAGAGGAGGACGTTACCAGAGCCCTGACGGAAGCCCGAGGCTCGCAGAACAGAAATGGCGCCAATCCTTACACAGCACCAGTCCGTGTGGAGCCCGGGTGCTGGAAACGCTCGAGCTACAGGGCCTGGGGAGTTTCCACCAGCCTAAGTCCAAGGGCCTTTAGATCATCCCGTCATACCGGTGAGGAAGGTGGGGCTCCCAGCCTGTTCGGCTGGACTGACCACACAGCTCATACCCAAGAAAGCCAGGAGTTGGCCTGGGGTAACCCAGCCCCAGGACCACACTCAGCCCCCGTGATAGTGGCTCCCAGGGCTGGAGCCTCCCAGGGAGGCTTTGCAGGGGGTCTCAGCAAGTGTCTGGAGAAACCCTGAAGTCAAGCCAGAAAGTTGCCCACACTGTACAGAGGGACACACGAGCAGGGGGCTGGCCCTGTGGGGCTCCAGCCCAGCCTGGTCCTGGAGCTCGTATTCCCGATGGTTCTCAGGTCCTGCCACCTCCACGGGGCACATGGCACCCAGCCACGGCCACAAAGCACACAGACACTGATCTGAGAAAGGCTGAGGCATTTCTACCTCAGCCCCTGGTGGCTTTTGTGGCAGATAGGGCTGGACGTTTTAAACTATGCATTTGAGGACCTGCAGGCCTTTTTAAAAGACCACAGGACTAACCCAGTGGTAATGTTTACGAACTCTCGGGGACACGTCTAACTCCTGATTGGGAAAAGAGTAGCTCCTGGCACTGAGGACCAGGCAGGAGGAAGACACTGGCTCGACGTGCTCTGCAGCCAGTGGACACCTATGGGCTAAAGATGGGCAGTAGGGGCCAAGTCTGTTTCCATTAGGATAAAGCCCAGGCAAAGAGGCTTTGCAAACAGCTGCCACTGAAAGGGAGGCTGAGCCACCTGGCACTGACAGTGACAGCATCTACCCAGAGCTGCCCGGAGCACCTGCCATGGCCACGCAGCAAGGTGCCGCGCGGAGAACCTGTGCTCACCAGGCAGAACGAACGCCACCCACCAGGTGCCCTGGCCACAGGAAGCCCCGGGGTCCCTGGGTCATGCTGCCAGAATCTCAGCACGGGCAAGTGTGCTTTTGGATGTCTTCTCCCCCAGAGGACAGTGTGTAAAACCCTCAAGAAACTGGTATCTACTTTGCATGTGAGCCTCAGGAGCCCTGCTCTCCGTAGGCTACGTTGCTACAAACCCTGCGCCTGGACAAGGACCCCCTAGAGGAAATAAAGATGCGCCAGAAGCCAAGGTCGGGGTGCAGTCCGCTGTGCTGGCTAGGGAGCAAGTCAGTCTCCTAGCGCAAGGAACCAGGCCTTGCTCTGGAATTTTTTTGTGAATCTAAATTAACAGCAGCATCTAAGCATTACAGCAGGCAGCTCACCCAGACTGGCTTTTGGGTCTGTGCCCAGCAACAAGCTCAGTAATCCCCCAGGGACTGAAACCATAGCAGGACCCATCTCATCTGATGAACTAACAGAAATTAAAAGTACAGATGTGGTCTGATGAACCATACCAGCTGTTTAACTTTAGGTCTTTTTGATAAAAATCACTTTAAAGCTCTATTCACAAATGCAATAGATATTTTAAACATAAAAAAATCAACCAAACAGGATGACTGGGTGATTTTATTTTATTTTTTAGTATTATTATTTTTAATGCATTTGGTTGTTACAGAGTCTCATTATGCAGTTCAGACTCATAGTGATCCTCCTGTTTTCAGCCTCCCCAGCACTGGGATTACAGGCATATGCCACCACACCCAGACTCTGCAACTGGCTCAGCAGGGGCTGGCGAGCCATGTGGCACAGGGGTCCCTGAGCTTGCCTAAGCAGGCACTTTAGCCCACTGAGCTATCTCGCCGGCCCTTGGTGATTTTATTAACAATGATGAGTCCCACTGTGATGCCTCAGAAAATTCTGGCTTTCAAAGTAGCCAGGCCCAAGGGAAAGGTATGTCCCCTTACCCCCACTTTACAGGCAGAAAGACTGAGGCCTGCATTGACAGTGACTTGCTTACAGCTTCACAGGGCTTAATGGGACAGTCAGAAAGCAATGGGGCTCCAGGCTCTGCTGCTTCTGTGTTCGCACCATTAAACTGGGACCATCTGCACGGCGAAGCTGAAGGAGGAATACAGCCAACAGCTTCTCAACACTCAAAATGTTTTCTTTCCTTCCCTTTGGCCTCTTTCCTACAACACTCGCAGCTACCTAATGACAGACTCTGAAGGAGCTGGTGAGGGAGAAGTGAGCGAATACACACTCTAAAATCCTTCATGGAAAGCTGACATGGAAGCAAAACGCTAACGTTCATGGAACTCAACTTTATCATGTAGCTGTACACCCACCTGGCTTTGTTGTGAATTGTGAATGGAGAAAAGGTTTATTCCATGGTGACCACTTTGTCACACGCACCTGTGCCAAGGAGCAGCTGCCCCGCCACCTGCAGTGTGGATCACACACACCTGTGCCGAGGAGCAGCTGCCCCGCCACCCGCAGTATGGATCACACGCACCTGTGCCACGCACCTGTGCCGAGGAGCAGCTGCCCGGCCGCCCGCAGTGTGGATCACACGCACCTGTGCCGAGGAGCAGCTGCCCGGCCGCCCACAGTGTGGATCACACGCACCTGTGCCGAGGAGCAGCTGTGCACCCACCTGCATGGTGCTGATGCAGAGGCTCCTGTGGATCACAAACTGGCTGAGGGCTGCCGAGCGCTTGTAGCTGTTCCGGCCGTGCACCATGAGCAGCCGGCCGAGATGCTTAAACTGAGTGATGGAGAAGTCCGCCGCCAGAGAAGCTTGTTTTCCCTCCTAAAATCCAACGCAATTGGGCACCATCAGAAGCACAAGTGGTCAGTGCAAACACATTTTTTTAAATTGGAAAAACAAGGCATGGTAAGGAGATCCTTAAAGAGACTCAATAAAGAGATTTTTTGGTTTCAAGTTACACGCGGTTGGTGGTCCAACTCTAAATCTGATTTAAGAAGAGGAATTTATTTAAATAAAAGCATACTGAGTCACGGATAGTTATAATTTGGAGGTCAAATGAACTTGGCATTAAGCCTTCAGGGTGCAGCCCCCCTAACGTGTGACAGAAGTGAACAACCGCACCGCAGTATCAGAATCATGTGTTTTATGACATCCAGGTCCCTGCAAAGGTAAACACAAGAGAGTAAAATCACGACGCTCCTGACAACAGGAAACAGAACGTTCCTGACAAACAGCTCTGCGGAAGTGGAAGCCCGACAGTGCCACCGTTGGTGGAATTCCCTCGTTTTCAAAGGTATGTGGCTGACATCAGCGTGGGCCAGAAGGACAGGGGACCTCCTGCTGCTCCCCTCTGAGACACACCCGAGGCAGGTACTGGGGGGATTCCTGTAACCAACTGTCCTGAACACTTCAGAAATACCCATGTCATGAACCCCACCCCCACAACAGAGAAAAGAGAAGTGTTTTATATTAAAGATTGAAGAGACGAAATCAGGCTAACAAAAGAAATTTGTGACCCCTGATTAGTTTCTGAGGCTTTTTTCTTTTTAAGGTCTGAGGACAACTGGGGCAGTGCCTGTGAATGTGATGTACAGTGGTACCGCAATGTCCAAGTCCCGTTGGGGGAGGGGCACCGCGGCTCCGTTGCTGGAGCCAGAATCCATGTCCACTGTGCCCCAGCACCGCGGGGGACGCAGGAGCTGCTGCGCACACAGCTCGCCTGCAGCCCCTTCAGAGAGAGGAGCGATGTGGCAGACGCCAACAAAAGGTAAAGCCAGCACAAAGGGGCGCTGGCGCTGGGCATCATTCTCCTTCTAATTCTGTGAGCAAATGCCCCTTGCAAAACAAAAAGAGGTTGAGAAGTAAAGCTCATGCATGCTTGCACAGAGAAAAAAAAAACTCTAAGATGTAACAGATTGAAGTGAGCTGCATGCCAAAAGGCATCGTGTTTTTCATTTAAAATTATATACAAATATCTATACATGTGTAAAACATGCATATACATTATATATAACAAATATACACATAGCTAAATACATAGAAAAAACGTACACACACAGAAAAAAAATTTTGGAAAAGTAACGTTAATAGTTTGAGGCTGCTGTACTTGCTTTTAAATTATTTAATTTTTGTTGTCAGTACTTATTGCTTTTATACTTTAGAATACAAAGGAATGACAAATGTTTTAGTTCTATGTAGGAAATTGTTAAGGATTCCATCAAACATGAGCATACGTAAAGCCTGCATTCAAGGGCTCTGCACAGATTTCAGACACTATCTAATGCAAGACCATTTACTTCTGCAACTACACACACACACACACACACACGCACACGCACGCGCGTGCGCGCGCGTACACAAAATCATCTGGTTGAGAACCAAAGAAGCAATAAAGCACGAACAAAGAAAGAAAAAGGCTTGTAAATTAACCAAACCCATGATGACATGCGACACAGTGTACAGGGGAGCTGATTTCTGCTCTATGCCTTCCACAGAGTTCTAACACCCTGGGGACTAAGCTTGCCTCTCCTCCTGCTGAGACGGATGGGGCAGAGCAGACTGTAAAAGAGAAGCACACAGCTGATGAGGTGGGAAAGGCAGAGAGATTATTCTATAGTTCATACACTTTTCAAAAGTAGCATGCGCCTGTGATCCTCACTACTTGAGAGGCTGAGGGAGGAGGATCACAAGTTCTAGGCCAGCCTATGTAACTTTGTAAGATCAGATCTCAAAATGAAATTTTAGTAAGGGCTGGAGATACAGCTCAGTCCTCCCTGGGTTCAATCCCTAGCACTGCAACTAAGTAGGTCAGTAAAGGGCAAAGCTTGCCACTCCTTCCCTAACATTGGGACAGCAGCACATGGCCAGGTGACAGGGCTGAGCTCAGAGGAAAGGCTGGCAGTCCAGTCACTATGCTCTAAGAACACAGAAAACCAGAGCTTCTACTCTAGAGCTGGCTATTAGTAAGCGACGTCGACGTGGATCCGCAAGCTGAAGTGTTGTTTCTGAGGGTCCGGGGAAGGCACAGCTCCCCCTGTTACTCTCACCCCAGCCCCCATAAGCATCCCACGGGGTCTCAGACGGGAGAGGACACCACAGGGCACCTCGGTCGGGAGCAGCAGAGCTGCGAGCTCACCTTGCCTTCCACCCCCACGCCGCAGTCCGACTCCTGGATCATGCTGACGTCATTGCCTCCATCACCTGCAGGGTGTGGGGATCAGAGGACAGATGAGAAGCGGGGAGAGGTCTGCAGCCCCCCGCACCCCACCTGACCTACAGTGAGTGTTCCGTGCATCCCACCTCACAGGCATCAGCACCCAAGGCACTGGGGACTCACAGGGCTGCAGCACTGAGTGGTTACACCGTGTCCACACGAGGTTCACACCAGACCGGGATTCCACGGCAGCTTGTGGGCGTGACTGCTGCCACGGGCACTGGCACCACTCATCTGAGCCTATGTGGTACACTGGGCCAGTACCTTTACAAGGGGACCCTCTGCATCGTGTTAAGTACTACACAAGAAGTTGCAGCTACAAGTCCCACTCGAGCAAGGAGCTAGGGGAGGCTCAGGGGAAGCCACTTGGAGCTCCCCGCCAGCAAAAGTCAGCAGCGAGGCTGAGCCAAATCTGCCTCTGCACAGTGAGGCCGCAGGTATCTGGCAAAGCAGAAGAGGCCCCTGGACCAGATGCACTTTCTCAAAAGTAAATATAAAAATAACAACAGCTATGCAAGGCAACAAGTGCCTGTCATCTCTAATTTCAGCTACTCGGCTGACTGAGGCTGGAGGACCACAAGTTCTAGGCCAGCCTGAGCAGCTTAGCCAAACCCTGCCTTAAAAGATGGCTGGGAAGGTAACTGAGGGGTGGAATGCCCCTGGGCTTGGTGTCCACAGTGCAAACAGTGACAACAAAAAATAAACCAGCGTGGGGAATTCGAATACATCAGTAGAATCCAATGATTTTTGTGAAAAATAAAACTCAATGTAAGACTAGGACAAGGTTAATAGTACAGGACCTCAAAGAGCTGCCTAGCAACTGCACAGGAGAGCTTGTGCTGCAAGAGTACACTGACCTACTGCGCAGGTGAGCAGACCTACTGCGCGGGTGAGCAGACCTACTGCGCGGGTGAGCAGACCTACTGCGCGGGTGAGCTGACCTACTGCGCGGGTGAACGTACTTACTCTGCGGGTGAGCTGACCTACTGCGCAGGTGAGCGTACCTACTGTGCGGGTGAGCTGACCTACTGTGTGGGTGAGCTGACCTACTGCGTGGGTGAGCATACCTACTGCGCAGGTGAGCTTTCCAGTGCGTTCTTGGAGCAGGCGGACGATCTGGGCCTTCTGGGTGGGGGCGCAGCGGCAGCAGACCACAGCCGGGCACTGGCAGGCCAGCTCCATGAACTCATACTCATAGTATTTGAGGCACACCTGGGGGGAGGTGCAGACACACAGATGGGTTTGGCCAGAGTCACCTCCCAGCCCCGAGGCTTCCCCTCCATGCAGTTACAGGAAGAGGCGCTCAAGTCTGGGCGACGCCGCCCCACACAGTCCCTGCGCCCACCTCCAGGGAGTCTCCAGAGATGACCAGGGCGCAGTCGTGCTTCCTGCGGAAGGCGTTCAGCTCGAGGTGGGCCTCCCCGCGGTTGGTCACCTGGAAGAGAACAGAAAGGTGCAGGCCTCGATCTCGGGAGACGAGGGCACAGTGAACACCAGCTTCCTGGTGCTAGAAGACAGCAGTCACTCCAGCTGGGCACGCGCCCCTCTCTGCCATCAGTCCAGGGCCAGATGAAATTCCGTTTGCCATGATTCGGTGGCAAGCTGGGAGCCCACACGCCAAGCACTACTTTCTACTCCCTTGAACTAAAACTGCCTGTGTTTCCATGACGTGCCAACCCTCATGCACCCTTCCCCGGGCTCGCACGCCTGTTCTCCGCTACAGATGCAGAATCACGGCTCCATCCTCTGCTCCAGGAGGCTGGAGCATGGTGAGGTGCACCCCTGCCCAAAGCAACGCAGCACTACAGTGGCGAGCAGGGAAGCAGCGCCAGGAACCTGGGCCCGGGGAGGACTGGGGGTGAGTACTGCAGGCTGAGGACCACACCGGCTCTGTCAGTGCAGTGCCAAAGCTGCATAGCTTCATTCTGATAGAACAAAACACCAGCCGGGTGTGGTGGTGCACGCCTGTAATCCCAGCGCCTGGGAGGCTGAGGCAGGAGGCTGGGTGTAAGCTGAGACCAGCCTGGGCTACAAAAGTGAGCTCAAGGCCAGCTTGAACTGCATAGTGAGACCCTGTCTCAAAAAGACAAAACAAAACAAAACAAAATAAAAATCATTCACAAAAGGGGTGCTGGCCCAGGAGCTACAGTGCACATCCCATGAATGACGACAGGACACCGCTATTCAAGGTTCTGTGCTTGCAAAGTCACTGGGAATACTGAACGGCTACCTCGAGGGAAAGCAGAGGAAACTCGGGCTCACGGTATTTCCCTCAATGCATATCTGCTCTGTTGGAATCAACAGCGTCCCCAGAATGGCTCACAACGGTGACTGCTCACCTGCCACAGCTGACAGGCATTGAGGAAGCGACTGGACTGGATGGGTCGGGGCCACCAGACTCATTAACGGATCATACCACTGATGAGCTCCTAGCTGAGGAGGCGGGTAGGACACGGCCAGTCTGGGAGAAGCGGGTCACCAGAAGGCCACCCTGGAAGGCAGGCGACCTCTGATCCCAGCCCCCATCATTCTCCCTGTGTGGCCGTGGGAGAGAGCAGCTACTGCCCCTTCTTCCATGCTGTTGCTGCCTCCCACACCCCTAGAACAGAGCCAGGGGCCACGGTCTGGCACCTCTGACACCACAAGCCAAAAAGAACCTGTCCCCATGAAAGCTGTCCTCCAAGCTTCTGCAGCACAGTGATGACAAAAGACTGCCATGATGTCCTTGACCTGTGACCTCAGGACCACAGCCCTGCAGCTCTGGCTTCAAGGAGGCTCACAGAACCCTGCTCTTCCAGGCAGGCATCCCCTAGCTGTGCACAGAGCACTAGCTCGCTCCAGCCATGCTGAGGGCCACTCTGAACAGCAAACTGCTGACAAGAAGCACAAAAAATGCAAAACCCCAGCACTTAAGTGAACTGTGGAAGGCCACTGTCCTACAGTCTAAGCTCTGAAAGAAGGGGGGCCACACTGCCCATGCTCAGCCTCAGCATGGAAGGGATATGGGGGCAGCGATGAAAATCCTTTTCTACTGTATGCATGATCATAAAAAAAGGTGAAGTGTTAAAGAATTACTTCAGTAAGATGCACATGGCAATGAATCCCCATCAAAATATTCCTCTTCCCTCAAATGCGCTCAGCCACCGCTTGTGCCACCCTGAGGCAGCTCTGGAACTCCGCTTTCATGAGCGACTCTGGTTGCACCCTCAGGAGGCTCAATGCCCTGAACTGAGTCAGGGCCAGCAGACAACATCCAGGAGACCAGAGCTGGGTAGAGGAGCCCGATGATTCTTTACGAGCCTCCCTTCCCACTGGATCGCGCTTGGCAGCAACCTTCACTGTATTTTTGACCAGAATTCATACAGACCCTCAGAAAAGAGGACTTCCGGAGCTGCTTCAGAAAGAACTGGGGGCTAGGGAGGTAGCTCAGTGGAATAAGTGCTTGCCTGTCAAGCGCAAAGTCCTGAGTTCGATTTCTGGTACCACCAAAAAAAAAGAAAGAACGAACGGATGGAACACGTGTGTCCAAATTGGAGGGTGTGTGAACCGAGTTCATGGTGCTGCGTCTTTTACCACAGCAATGATTCCTGAACGTTCAGTATCTACCAATGATGAGACTGAGTGCATCCACTTCTGTACAACACTGTTATTCCTGAGCTTACAGGATTTCTTAAAGGTTCTCTGAGCTGTGGACGGAAGGCAGAGGCATGCGCCACCAAACCCTGCCAAGAAACATTCAGAACTCTCACGGCCCCGCCTTCAGCTACGTGAGGCTAATGCATTCTGCCCCAAGGGGACCTCATCCCCTCACTGAACTCCACACTGGGCACCGCCTCAGGCAAGCACTGTAACAAGGGCAGGTGAGACCTCCCTCAGATGCCCCTCATGGTCCCAAATGCTCCCCAGAGGGCGGCCAGCCAGCCCTTCCTGGGGCCTGGCCCTTCCTTCTGACCTGAGGACCTGGCCTTTGGAGAAAAACCCCAGGAAGCACACACACATGTATATCTGGTCTGCGTGAGGGCAAGTACCTTTTCTCAGCATCTCAGAGGGGACCACGGCCCCCGAAGGGGAGGAGCACAGTGTGGGTGCAGGGCTGGAGTGAGAGGCTTGGAGGCTGCCACCTGAGGATTCCTCCCCGCCCCTGCCCCACCAGGCACTAGGACCCCACGCGAACCATCTTGGTAGCCAATATGCTTCTGCTCCCCTCTTTAGAGGCCCACCTGCCAGTCACCCCACTTAGCCCTGACACACAGAACCCCTTACCAGCCGAAACACGTGGATGTCCTGGTTTCTGGTCACCAGATGGGCGTTCTTGGCAGTGCATGTGGCTGTCTCCAGCTTGTCCCCCGTCAGCATCCAGACCTGAAGTGTGGCATGAGAGGGGACCAGGCTCGGGGCTGGGCCCAACCTGCCGTCCACACGGCTGAGCACCCAGAGCCCCGAGCTGAACTCACTCCCGTTCTCCTCCCCAGGAGGCACAGTGTCCCCACACGCCACAAGAAGGGCCCCAGGATAGAGTCTGGAACCTTGAGTGACCAACACTGGTGGCACCAAAAGCTGGTGGGACACTTTACATGGAGCCACCAGGCCACATGCTCAGGAGACAACAGGAAGCGCCCTCTCAAGGCCTTGCAATGGGAACCTTCCACGAAGCAAGGAATAACCTAACAGGAGGAAGGCTGCGTGGATGAGTGGTGGCTTCTCTGTCCCGTGGTCTAAATTATGTGGCTTCCAGGCTCTCCACATGGTTAGATGCTTGGGACAGAGCCTCCTGGGGTCACCTCCTGCCTATAAAATGCTGATAGCAAAGACACCAGGTTCTTCAGTCTCTTGTTTCCGGTCATTCTACCTGTCACCACTGGGGGCCCAGAGGGGACAGCGGCCACACCCAAAAACACACAGCAGCTGGTCTCCCAGCCAGGCCCTGAATCTAGATCTGCAGAGCCCAGCAGAGGCCACTTCCTGCTCCACTATCACAGCTCATTAACTGGAGTCCTGGAGCCGGAACTGAAGGAGGGCACAGGAAAGAAAACAGCAAATGTTTCCAGAGCGTCGGCCATACACTGGGCCCCCAGTCCTGCCACCCCATGAAATGAGACCTTCATGCTATGGGACACAGAGGCAGAGAGGAGTTGAGCCACCTGCCAAGAGCCAGGGAAATGCGTGGAAAGTAGCTGAACCCCAGCGTGAGGCCGTCGGAAGGTGGCCCTGTCACCTCAAGGCCCTCTCACCTGTGTGTCCACAGTCTATGTTGCTACTTTCCCCCTAAACCAGAAACCACCTTCCCCAAAGCCTCCAGGATTTGACTAAGAAAACCAAGACTGCAGAAGGGACCGGGAGGCTCCCACTCTGGGAAGCCATGAGCAGAACTACCAAGGGCCCCCTATCACTGACGGCTCTCACCAGGGTGACAAGGACCCCACACCAGGGTGACAAGGGATGTGCCCAGGACCCCAGTGCCAGATGTCACCTCCCAGGCAAGAACCAAGGAGAACAGGCCACGCTGCTCAGCCACTGGTTCTGTAAGTGTCAAAGGACAAGATGGAAAACATCGAATTCCAGCACCTTCGGGGCCTGCACAGCACTGCAGCTTGGACCTGAGCCACGAGGACATCTGCCGTGGCCCCTGCTCCTCCCCACCCCATCTCACAGGGGGCCCAGACGCGGGACGTGGCATCCACACTACGGTGCCAAGGCAGCAGGGCAGGATCTCTGCAGCTGGAGGGGAGAGGACCTCATGCCACCGCAGCTCTCTACAGGGGCCCTGCTGGCTGCCGCTGAGAGACAAACCAGGCCTGTGAGCCCGGCGTCCACAGCGGGCCTGGCTGAGGAGGATGCGGGCACTCGCACGCCTCCCGGGGCCTGGACCCTGCTGGGGTTCGCTCATTTCATCAGCTCTAATCCAAACACCCAGAAAGCCCTGCTTGAAGAGCAGCGTCCTCTGCCGAACACGGGCCCCAGACACGGCCTCGAGGTGCTCAGGAGTCGCAAACAGGCGCAACACACGCTCATCTCAGGAGCCGTCTCCCTGGGGTTCCCAAGGAGCCGCAAACTCCCATAGCCAAGTGGTGACGCTGGCATAAAGAAGGCCATTGCTCAGTGGTAGATCGAATGAATGAGGACGGGGCAGCGGTGCTCGGGGGCAGCCCCGCCACAGATTATCACCAACAGACAGACACAAAAAAGGAACCAAAAAAGGAACGGGAAAAGTGTAGCACATACGATTACATGCCGACGTAGCGCCTGGGCTTGCTAACAAGCGCCTACCGCACGGTTCACATTTTTGCCATAGCCAGCTGGGCTTCTATGTATAAAACAGCTTGGCGTGGGGCAGTGGGCGGCGCTGCGGTGGCGGCAACGCCCACGTCCTGTGTTCACAAGTCCTGACTGCACTGTGTGGCCCCTGCTGCCGGGCTGCCGCATGGAGCTCGCAGGGTCTACAGGCAGAGTGAGCAGGACGGGAAGGCCTCGCAGTGCCTCCTGGGGCGCAGTGCCGGGGCTCCCTGGGACAGAGCCTGGTGCTCAGACGCCCTCTACTGGCCCCACAGGGTGGGTTTGCGGTGGGCTCCGAGACCCCTCCGCTGGGCGGCCGCACCCAAGCTGGACAGCTGCTCCCCTGGGGTACAGCACACAGCCCCTGCAGTGGACCCTGAGCTGGGCCCGGGTGACCAGGAGGTGGATGCACATGGCCCTGCCTCCATGAGCCCTGCAGAGCTGGAAAGGCAGCCCCCCAAAAGGGCAAACAGCCCCCAAGATGTTTCCTGAAATCGGGGCGAGGAGGATGGAGAGGCTGTAACAATGGAGAGACCGGGCGGCCCCTCCTACGGGGGCGCTCGAGTCCACTTCCCCTCTCGTCCCACCGCAGGCTGACCGCCACCCGCCCCGCCCCGAGGGCCGCGGCTACCTTGATGCCGGCGTTCCGCAGCGTCTCCAGCGTGGGCCGCACGTCCGCCTGCAGCTGGTCCTCCACGCCCGTCAGGCACAGCAGCTCCATCTCCATCTCCAGGCTCTCGATGACCGTGGCGACTTTGAGGGAGCGGTCGTGCACGCTCAGCTTGGCCTGGACGTAGCGGGCCTGGGCACACAGCGAGAAGCCTCGCTAGGAGGGAGCAGCCGCCGCCTGGATCCTACCTCACCCAGCAAGGGGTCCAACAGGCTTCTGGCCTCCTCGTGAGCCCATCTGTCCGCGGATGAGCTGGGCAGACCACCGACCCGCACCAGGGGTTCTGCTAACTCCCTCCTTACCCTGCAAGCAAGCCCAGGGCAAATGCCCTCGGGAGCCCAGAACAGATTCTTAACTGAAAAGCAGGTAGCCTTTATCTGTAGGATGCCTTCCTGTTAAATAAGAGTCTGCAAAGAGACAGACCCGCAAGCAGCTGCTCCGGGGGCAGGCAACGCCTCCCCCCACTGGTGCCAGCTCGTGCCAGGGACACAGCAGTGAGCAAGACGTGGCCCTTCCCTTGGCACGTCTGAGCTAGGGGACGAACGGGCAGGCAGGAAGTCCACGGGCCAATCCAACTCCAGCTTTTTTTCTAAAGCCTAAGGATGGATAAGGGCCCCGAGGGGTGGCGGAGTCCCCATTTTTAAGAAGACTACCACGTGCTGAGGACCTTCCTGGTCCCAACTAGGCACTGAGGATTACAGAGCCAGAGTGACAACATCCAAGCCCCTAAAAAGACTGCATTCCAGAGAGAAGGAAGACAGGACAACAAAGGCACCTCAGAGAGCAACAGCGTGAGAAGGACGTGACAGGCAGCAACGGACGGAAAGCGACAGGCCGAGGCTCCCTCAGAAAGGTGGCCTAGGAAACTACAGGTGGCAGCACTTGAGCTGACCCCCAAATGCAACATGGGAGTGGGCCGGAGAGCTCAGGGGAAGGACAGAACCAGGCAGAGAACAGCGGGGCCGAGGCCCTGCAACCAGAGGCGCAGGGTGCTCAGGGGAGGGCCAGGCCAGCCAGCAAGGGCCGGACAAGGAGGTGCCAGAGGGAGCTACGCTGGGAGGTGCAGGGCCGCAGGCACACGGCCAGGTCACAGACAGCTTACCTCGAAGTCTTGGTACTGCTCCTCCCCAAGAGACTTCTTGGCCACCACGAGCACCCGCAGCCCCTCGCGGGCCATGTTGCCACACTGCAAAGCGGACGAGGTCAGCAGGGAGCAGTGCGGAGGGGACCACCCCGGCCTCCCGACTGCTGTACAGGGACTGGGCACAGAAGGGCAGGGCCCTTCCAAGGGGACAGGAAAAAGAGCCGACCGAAGAGCCGCTTCGCCTGCAAGCTACAATTCCGAGGTCAGGGGCTGCGGGGAGCTGCAGACCCCGGCTTTCTTGGCCTGGCACAGCGCCTTTCACCATGGAGATCAACCCTGAGATTTTACACCCAAGTAGGGGTCGTGGGCTTGGTGGGGAAATGGAACATAGGGTAAAACCAGGCTCATTTTCTGGGACAAACAGAATCTGGGGTGGCTGCTCCCCCAGAATGCAGGTGGCAAGGGAAGAAAATTCCAACTGCTTACCAAGCCAAGTGGGACCCAACACAGCCAGGAGAACACACCCAGGCCTGGGTGATCTGTTGGGGTCACCTGCCTGGAGCTACAGTTATTTGGTCTGTGACTATAATGTCCCTGATGAACCTGAGTGCGCCTCCCTCCTGCTGCTGGCCAACGCCAGCCGGCCACATCGCTAACTGGGCTCTGTGGCCCCCTGGTGACCCCACTTCCTGAACTCATGGCCGTGGACCATCTCCTGCCCCTTGCGGGTCACCTGTTCCTCCCAAGCAGCACGCTGCAGAAGAGGTGCCACGTTTGAGATCAGGTGACCGAAGACAGTGCCGCCTGCTCCCGCGCTTGGACGCAGACAAAGCCAGCAGCAAGGCCATGCGCTGCTCCACCACAGAGGGGCCACACGGCAAGGAGAACGGGCACCTCTGCCTGAAGGGACCCTGGCGGCATGCGGGGGCAGCCTCTCCTGCTCACCTCCTCCTCCAGCCAGTCGTTGTACTGCACGATGCCGGCCATGACCACGTCGGCCCCCTTCATGTAAAACGTGATCTCTCCCGTGGACTCATCCTAGGAAGGAACGGGAAGGAGTGAACAACTGCGAGGAGCCCCGCCCTCGGCCCCTCACCCGCTTCCCGTTGGCAGCAGGCGCCGACGTGTCTGCACTTGGCCACAGATGAAACGCAAAAGTGAGGGGGCCTCACTCTGGAGCAAAGGCCACGGAAAGCAGAAGAAAACTCAAAACTGTGGAAAGTTATTTGATGGTAAAAGCAAGATCAAAAAGTTAAGATGTTTGTTTGTAAAGTCATCACTTTTCCTAATGGAAAGGACAGCCGGGCGTGGTGGCGCACACCTGTAATCCCAGCACGCAGGAGGCTGAGGCAGGAGGAACAACGCATTCTGAGACTGGTCTGAGCTACAAAGTGAGCTCAAGGCCAGTGTGAACTGCCCTGCGAGATTCCATTCCAAAAGATAAAAACAACACCTGCCTTCTAAAAGAAAACTCAAATGCAAAGGACAACCAACCTAGGAGTACTCTAAATGGACACATCTGACTTCCGGCATCACCAAACAGTGGTCCACAGCAGAAAAGATAAAGCCCCAGACCAGAGCTGCTCAGCATTTCCATGGTAACGCGCAGAACAGCTCCCTGCAGACGAGCGTCCTGGGCACTGCAGAAAGCAGCGCGGCATCCCCATGCCTCCTATGACATCCCATGGCAACCTCCACATGACAGCCCAGCTCCAGACAGGAGCGGCTGAGAACTGGTGACCCAGGAAGTCCCAGACCCTTATGCTGGAAGACTCGGGTAGACACCGGATTACCCACACCTCAATTCCCCTGCCAGGGCTTTTCCTAATGCCAGCCTTGGGGTACACCTGGGCAAGCTACTGCTCTCTGCCCCAGTTGTCGCCTGCTGAAATACAAATGCTAGGAACTTCTCTTGCAGCTCACAGGAAGCCGTCACCCCAAAGCTGGTGACATCCAAGGAAAGTGTCCCTGCACCCTGATGGCGCTAGGGTCGCTTCCTAAGTCCCACGGTCGGATTATGGAGGACATGGCTCTGCCTAGGATTGTCAGTGGGGTGATGGGGGCCCCCAGGGGACATCTGATGACATCAGATGACCTCTGTGGTTGCTGTAAATCTGGGGATGAACTATAGGCCTGTGGTAGAGAAGGGGCAGGGGTGCTACAAGCACCATCTTGTCACCCAGAAGGACCCCAAAGCCAAGAATTCGTCCAGCCCCACACAGCCACCGTGCCAAGGCTGGGAGATCTGGCTTGGAGGATGGGGGCAGGGCAGGGGTTCTCATTCCATTCTATCCTTGAAGATTTCAGACATGAGGAGGTGAGGAGCCACAGGGATGGACAAGGAGCCTGGCCGGCCCTGTGGACACCTTGTGCCTCACCGTGCTACCTGGAAAGACCCAAAGCCAACACCCACAACGTGAGAGGGCTACATCAACACCAGCACCGTATCAACAGCGTAATGTCCTCTTTTAACATGACTTTGGAATGACCTCTACCCAGGGACAGTCTTTCTGAAGGACACGCTGACACATGACAACACCCTGGGCCAGCAAGAGCAGAGGCGGCTGCCTCGCCAAAGCTCCACAGCATGCTCCAGCCTGAAGAAGGGTCTCCAGGCCGCGCACGGGTCCGCCAAAGACAGCACGGGTCCGGCCAAGAAAGCATCGGAGGTTTTTGGGTTTTTTTCCCTTTCACCCACATGATGCTCAACAACACGGGTGCAGGAAACAACACGGCCCCACACCCGGCTTCCTCTGCTACAGAAAAGGCTCCAGCAAGCTGAGACTCTGTCCAGGACAAACACTGGATCAACTGTCCCCTCCCATGAGTCATTTCCTCCCCCCCAGTTCAACCCAAGTTTACTTCGTTCCCATGTTCTGGGGCGATGACGCTACAAATCCGCAGAACCGGCTCCCCGCGCTGCACTGCCGTGGGGCCTCACCTTGTCCCGCTGGGGCCCTGGCTCAAAGGCCTTATGTATTCAGTGACAACAGTCTGATTTCCACCCGCAAAGCCAGGCAGGGCAGAGCATCTTGCACACACCAGACAGACACCCAGTGGGGGACTGGATCGCCCTCCAGAAAGACAAGTGCAGAAGTCGGGGAGAGGCCAGCTCCTCTGACCTCCCCTGACTGCTTGGGAGAGATAGACAGAGACTCCTGCGGAGAGCCGGCACGGCAGCTGCAGGAAGAGGCTGACGGGTATTTAAGACATGAGCTAACACCTGCTTACAGTGCTAGACAGAAGCAGAACTGTAGCTGCGAGCAGCTGCAAATCTCACGAGGAGAAGGCTTCTAACTGAGCCAAGACTTGCCCGCAGGTGCTGACGGACACGACAGCTCCGTGCACCACTGCGTCCTGCGCCTCTCGCTTAGAACAGAGCATTCTGGCCTCAGCACGTGAGCGCGTGGGCCAGGCCACTCCCTGTCATGGGGCACCCTGCATGTCACAAGCATTTGAGCCACACCCTTGGACTGAAGCAGCTGCCCACTGGTGCCAGCAGCAAACCCACCTGGGGTTGGGACAACCACAGATGTCTCCAGACGTTGTCCAACTCCCCCAGCATGAGACTCACTTGTCAGGGCAAGGTGGCGAGTTTGTGCAAAGGACAGAACCAACCCTAAAGTCCAGCACTTATTTCCATTCACCCGAAATAAGAATAAGGACATACGTAGGTAGGGAAACAAGGACGCTTAGGAAAAGTAGTAGGCGATTCGTTAAGGACAGCCTACAAGAACGGACGTTCATGGCAATTTGTATTTGTAGTCAAAACGGAGAAGCCAGTGGGGTGGCACAAGCCCATAATCCCTGCTACTCAGGACGCTGAGGCAGAAGAATCCCAAATTGGAGGCAGTGTGAGCAATTAGCAAGACCTTGTGTCAAAAAATGAAAAGAGCTGGGGCCACTTTGCGGTAGAGCACTAGCACTTGAGAGGCCTTGGGCTCAACTACCCTGCTGAGAGAGAGATGGGGAGAGGAGAGAGAAAAGAGAGGACGGAGAGGGACCAGAGAGGGAGGGGGAGGGGGAGGGGGAGGGAGGGAAGAGGGAGAGGAAGGGGAAGAGGAAGGGAGGGGAAGAAGAGGAGACGGGAGGGGAGAGAGAGGAGGAGGGGAAGCTGGAGCGAGAGAGGGCCTAAGCATCTAAGTTATTAAAAAAATAAATGAAACAGTGGTTCACTTTTTCAATAAACACTGCATACATTAAAATCTTATTTTAATTGTAACAGAAACTTTCACATGTACACACCCCTCAATGGAGGAAAGATGTTGAAAAACTCCCATATGAAGTTCAAGCCAATTTCATAAGAATATGCATAGATACCTACACAGCTATGTGCTTATTAGCAAGAAAGACTAGAAGGAAATCCCTCGGCAAAGTAAAGTAGTTGTCTCGGGGTAGTGAAAACGAGGATGAACAGTTTTAATGCCTTTCTTTACATATTGCTCAAAAAAACCTTTTTTTTTTTTTGTATTTTAGGGGAAGGTCTACAGGGTGTTCAGAGTCTCACTACTACATCAACTCATAGTGATCCGCCTGTTTACAGCCTCCCAAGAGCTGGGATTACAGACGTGCACCACCATGCCCAGTCTCAAAGGCAATCTCAGAAGAGCCCGGGGCGGGGCCAGCACAGCAGGCCCAGGGATCGAACCCCAGCCCCTGCACCTATGTGCAGGCGCTTTAATCCACTGAACGATTTGGCCAGTCCTCAAAAAACTTTTTGAGTGTTGATTTTTAAAGTAACCAGGGGCCCGGTGTGGCAGCATACACCTGCGAGCTCAGCCTTAGGAGGCTGAGGCAGGAGGATTGGCGAGAGTTGGAGGCCAGCCTGGGCTACACAGTGAGTTCAAAGCCAGCGTGAACTGCATAGAGAGACCTTGTCTCAAAATAACAGAACAGAACAGAACCTGGGAAGGGGAGATGGGATCTTTAAGAAAAAGTGAACGCATGCATCCAACACCCAGGGCCCTGGCTCCTGCCATGGGAAGACCCATGGTCACCTCTCCCCACAGGAGGGTCCACTTCAAGCCCAGGATGCTGGTGTAGACAGCTCACTTATCCTAGGAGTGGACGCTGGACAGGGACGGTAACAACTCAACCCTCAATGATCTCGGCAGAGCCCACAGCCCTAGAACTTGAAAAAGCAAAGGCTGGAGGCGAGCTGGGGTCTTTCCACGCAGACAGCAGCCCTCCATCTCCGGGAAGCCCCCGCCCCCAAGATCCAGGCTCTGGAGAAGCCTGGCCTCAGGTGTGTGCGCAAGATACGGCTTAGGAACCCATGGGAAAAGCTGCAGCCGTGCAAACTCCCTCCCAGCCGGCAGGAGGCTCCGCGGACCGTGCCTACTGGCATCCAGAACGTGAAAATCCCTGCAGGCAGCCATTAGGGAGCCGCCCCTGGGTTCCCAGCAAGGCCACCCCAGAAACTAGCACCTGAGGGCCCCGCGCACTGGCACTCCTGCGCTCCCACCACCCACTCTCTGGCCAAGCCTGACCACTTCCTACCCACGCTCTCCCCTGAGGCCAGGGCTGGGGGGCTGACCCAGGAAGGGGCCCCCTGGGGTGAGAGCGGCCAAGAGCCAGTGAGAATGAAGGCCCTCGGGCCTAAGTCCTGGGAGAAGTCACACCCCAGCAACGCCCGCAGGATCCTGCCCCAGGACAGCAGCCCAGGACAGCAGCCCGGGCCAACACCCTGGCCAATGCCCAGCCCCCAACCCGTGGCCAACCCTAAACACAGCCAGAGGACCAGCTGAGCTGCAGCCCAATTCCCAGCACACAAAACGCATCAGAGAGTAAAATGCTACTCTACTCCGCCTCGCCAGAGCAATCTGTTACACAGCAAATGCAAAACTGCACACCGCCCAACAGGACCACAGGGCACCTGTGGGCACAGCCCAGCCCCGGGTCCCAGCGCGCCTGGGAGCCACATGGGCCAGGGGCCCATCCTTGCACCTCCTCTTCCAGCAGGTGAGGTTGGGCAGGTTTCTCAGCCTCACTACATCTCAAGGTCAACAGACACGGTGCCTCCAGGCTGGGCAGGATGAGAAGCGAGCGGGTCAGTTCATGCCAGTGACGCAGCCACCGGCCCGCGGGGCCCCTGCAGCCCCTCCCACCCCACCCTCTCAGAAGCTTCTGCTGCGTCCTGCCCAGCGCAGCTCCCCAGATGCCCCGCGCACCAGGGCCATAAAATAAATGCCCGAGACCACAGCTGCTGAGAACAAGAGGGCTACAAAGGGCTGTGAGTTCTTTGGGTTTAGTTTCTTTTTTTAATATCCATTTTTACAAGGCACAGTAGTGCATACCACCAGACGCTCAAAGGCCTGAAGCAGGAGGATTCAGAGTTCAAATCCAGCCTGGGCAGCTTAGTGACTACTCAGCAAGGTTCTGTCTCAGTGTACATGTACTCACATACTACACACACACACGCGCGCGCGCACACACACACACACACACACACACACAGGGCTTCGGGGACAGCTCCAGGCAGGCCCTGGGTGCAATGCTCATTACTGAAAAACAAAACACAAAGCTTCTCATAACTGCCCAAGTAACACAAAAAAGCAGCTGCACACTGACACTTACTGTCATTTTTTGGGGCACAATGCACGCTAATAAAAGGCTCAAAGAATACAAAAAGGGACAGGCCAGGCAGCACAGGCCTAGCAAAGGCCAGCACTCCAGAAGACAACCGAGCCAGAGGGGCCACAAGCGGGGGTCCTGTTAAGGCAACCTGGCCACTTTGCAAAGCTGTAGTAAGGAGGCCTCAGGTCTGCAGACAAAAGGAAGCAGGGGGAGGGAGATGGGGAAGGGAGGCGAGGAGGAATGGCAGCAGGCACACAGGAGAGATCTTCCCAACAGTCATTTCGAAAGTATAAATCAAAAGCCAGGCACAGCCGGGCATGGTGGCGCACACCTGTAATTCCAGCACTTGGGAGGCTGAGGCAGGAGGATCAATGTGAGTTTGAGACCAGCCTGGGCCACAAAACTGAGCTCAACACCAGCCTGAACTGCATAGCGAGACCCTGTCTCAAAAAGACAAAAAAAAGGGGCCAGCGAGATGGTTCAATGGTCTAAAGCGCCTGCTTAGGAGGGCTCAGGCAACTGCGGGGACTGCGGTTCGATCCCCGGCACCACATGCTGCGCCAGCGCCACCACCAGGGCAGGCTGAGCCAGCCACAAAATGAATAAATAAAGAAACAAACAAACACAA
>PVKN010001148.1:0-23645 GCA_004027915.1 Capromys pilorides | reverse complement strand
GCCAGCACCACCACCAGGGCAGGCTGAGCCAGCCACAAAATGAATAAAGAAAGAAACAAACAAACACAAAAAGCAAATAAATAAATAAAATTTTAAAAAGACAAAAAAAAAAAGCCAGGCATGAGGGTGCATGCCTGTAACCCCAGAACTCAGGAGGCTCAGGCAAGATCATCAAAGTCCGAGACCAGCCTGAGCTACAAAGTGAGCTCAAGCCTGAACTGCATAACAAGACCCTGTCTCAAGAAGACAAAAAAAGGAAAATAAAATAAGAAAACAGAAAGTGCACATCAAAGCCATGCTAAAATATTACTTCATAACATGAAGGACCCCTGCTAGGGTTCCCCCTCTGTCTCTCTCAGACAGAAGCTTTCTTTTCCCCAATACGTATTCTGCTCTTAAAAAAAAAAAGAAAAAGAAAGTCATGACTTATTTAAAAAGAAAGAAAAAAACAAGTGTTTACAAAAATCTGAAGAAACAAGAAGTTGCTGGTGGGGATGTAAATGACACAGCATCACACAGAATAGCAGCTGGGGTGGGGGGCAACACATGCGGATAATCCCAGTCCTCTGGGAGGCTGAGGCAGAGGGGTTGCAAAGTTTGATCTCAGCCTGGTCAACCTGGCAACTGAGTTAAAACAGGCCCAGGGATGTAGCTCAGCGGAAAGGTCTCTGCTTTAATCCCCAGTATAGGTAATAATAATGATAATAATAATGATAATTTTTAAGAGAAAATAGTCGTGAGAGCCTCATCAAGTCAGAGACAGACCACTGGACACGGGCACTCTCACGCTCATCCACGACGACCCACAGCCACGCACGCACAGAGGCCACCAGGTGGAAGGGACTTTGATGTCCGTCAACGAAGGACTGGACAGGCAAAACACACACGGGCTGAGCAGCCCACACCCCAAAGTGCTAACTCCAGAATGCTGCAACCCCTACACCGTTGAGCAGGAGGCGACACCACGTGGAGAGCTCCTCGCAGCCCTCCTGTGACAGGGACAGGGCCTGTCAGAGCAGGTGCCCAAACACCCTGAGAAGAACGACCTTCAGGCCCTGCTCCAGGTGCACAGGAAGCCAATGATTTCTGCCTTGAGACTTGAGCCTACCCCCAAGGTATTTTGTTAAATATATGCAAATTTACCCCAAAGCCCTGACAACTAATAGGCTTGGACTCAAAAGTATCGTGAGTGACACTCAAGCTAGTCACCCCTGAAGAGCATGGACCCCTCTGCACACCACACTGGGGCCAAGAAGCCTCTCCCGGATGTTTCCACTGGGTGGAGAGGCAAAGCCCTGGGAACAGAAAGCAGACTGGTCCTCCCCGGGAACTGGGCAGGGACAGGCTCTTCTTTGGGAGTGATAACAATGCTTTGAAATTTGACAGAAATGAGGACACAATGTTACGAGGGGAGTAAGTGCCATTGATTGTTCACTTTTAAATGGCTACATCATGTCAATTTCATCATAATAAAAAAATACAGGGACTAAGATATGCCTGTCTATCGTGCACAAGGTCTTGGGTTTGATCCATAACACTGGAAGAGGGGCCAGGGAGATAGCTCCGCGGCACAAGTGCCTGCCTGGCAAGTGCAAGGTCGTGAGTTTGAACCCCAGTCCCACCAAAAAAAAAAAAAAAAAAGGGCAATGGGGCCAGTGAAATGATTCAGCGGTCTAAAGCGCCTGCTTAGGAAAGCTTAGGCAACCACAGGGACCATGGTTTGATCCCCAGCACCACATGCTGTGCCAGCCCCACCCCCAGGGCAGGCTGAGCCAGTCGTTTAAAAAAAACACTGAAAGGAAAAAAAAAAGTACAGCCAGGCATGGTGGTGCACGCCTGTGATCCCAGATGCAGGAAACTGAGGCAGGGTCAGCCTGGACTACGTGGTGAGACCCTATCTCAAAGAACTCTCCCCAAAATAAGATAAAAAGTACTCACAATTAAACAAAAAAGAATAAACATATGCTATCAAGAAATGTCCAAGGGCCGGCCAGATAGTTCAGCGGACTAAAGCACCTGTTTAGGCAGAGCGCAACAGCCAGGGTTTGACCCCTGGCATGCCGTGCTGGCCCCACCCCTGGGGTGCCCTGAAACGGTGATTGAGACTGGCTGTGGTGGCTGGTGCATGCCTGTAATCCGAGCTCCTGGGAGGCTGAAAACAGGAGGATCACTACAAGTCCAATCTATGTAGTGAGACCCCGTAGACCCTGTCCTAAATTCATAAAAAAAAAAAGTTTAATCTATTCATATTGTCTCCCTAGTGTTAGAAACTGAAAGAGTAAGTAAAATCTGAAAGGTACAACAGATGCTGAGAAACGGAAAGAAACTGCTCAAAAGGAAAGAAGAACTGGATTGAGGGAAAGGAGAAAAGAAGGAAGGGAATTATATATATCCCCAAACACACAAACACACACACACACACACACACACACACACACACACGATAGCTAAGATAATTGTAGTACTAACTTCTACTGGTTTGCTGAATAGCTGCTGTTGGATCATTTGCTCAACCTTGTCTGCCTCTATCTGGTCATCTGAGCAACTACCCTGAAGATGACAACAGGCAATATAACAACCACTGTTAATTTCCTAAAAAGAAAACAAACGTCTAAGCCGTATGCGTGGAACTTTCACGCTGCAGGCCTGAATGCGCACCTCAGAACTCTAGTGGCTTGGGGGGCTACGGCAGGAAGATCACAGATTTAAGCCCAGCCTGGGGAACTCAGCAACTCAGTAAGATCCTATCCCAAGATTTAAAAGCAAGCCAACAAACCAGCAAACCGAAAGAGCTGATGGCATAGCTGAGTGAGAAGGCACTGAGCTAAGTTCCCAGGCTGGGGGAAACCCCAAAATCTCAAATCTAGAAATTAAATTCGCCACAGGCTAGTTGGCCACCGGGGGTCTGTCCCCAGTGAGTGCTGGACTAACGTCCTTTATGATCCGGTGTTCGTTCCCTTGTTGGTCTGGGCAGCAAAGCAGACAGCTGCTAGGAGGGTCGGGTCGGGTCGGGGGGACGCCTGCCATGTGCCGGGGTCCGCGGTGGAAGACTCACCCGCACGATGATGCCCATGCGCTTGCTCTCATAGGTGAAAGGGAAGATCTGCAGGATGGTGAAGTTCAGGATTTGGTCGCCAGGGGTCCTCAGCTGCACAGAAGACTGGTCCCGGCCTACCAGGGTCAGGCCCACGCTCTCCGTCCACTGCACCAAGGCCACCTAGAAGGGACACAGGGTCTCAGGTCAGACCACAGCACCTGGCAGAAGTGGGTAGGGCGGAGACAGGTGAGGGGCAGGCAGTGACTGTCCCAGGGATAGTGAGGGCCCAGGCCAGAGGTATGGGTACTGCCGGCACCCTCAGTACAGCCCCCATGAAGACCTGCTCCTGTCTCTCAGACACCAAGCAGGCTGCTTGCCACAGGTGTGGCAGAGAGACCCAGGACACTCAGACTCGCCGAGCAACCTATACCGAGCCACAACCCACAAAGAAAGGGACCGCGGGCTGCCGCGGGCACCGCACCCTTCTGCTCACAGGCACCCTCACTGGGCTCCTAACTACGTCATCCTGGCCCCCAGGAAACGTGTGGCAATGACTGGAGGCAGCTGTGGTTGTCGCCACTAGAACAGGCTGCAGCTGGCAGCCAGAGCCGTGGCCACGACGGTTTGAGCTGGTGTCCACGGGCAGCCAGCAAGCCGGCAGTGCCAGGGGGAGGGGTTTGGCCTAACTGGTGAGGACACTGAGGCTCAGAATGAGAGCAGAGGGCGAGTGGGTGGTGCCGGGCAGTGACAAAAGACCAGGCCGAAGCTCCAATCCACAGCAGCCTCGTCTCCTCCAGGCTCAGTGAGATCTGTCCCTGGCCTCGGCGAGGCCCACCACAGGGAGGGTCAGAGGCCAGCCATCCAGAGCTCCCCAAACCGGCCCAGACTGGTCACGTGAAGAGTAAGGAGGGCCAGGTGGGGGCTGCAGTCAAGAGGAGGTTGTTGTGGATGCTCCAGGCACGTGTCCAATAGGACCACAGGAGTTCAAGGGAGGAAGGAAGGGAGGGAGGGAGGGAGGGAGGGAGGGAGGAAGGAAGGAAGGAAGGAAGGAGAGAAGCCAGCCAGCCAGCCAGCCAGCCAGCCAGCCAGCCAGCCTTTCGGCGTAGTGGCCAGAGAGATGGAGTGGAGGAAGTGCTGAAGAGAGGGCTGGAAGATGAGCTTGGAGCCATCGCCATGGAACGTGGACAGCCTGCAGGAGCTGGGGGAGGGAGGGATACAGATGTCCCCAGAGCCCGCAGGAGACGCAGCCCTGCTGACACCCTGATCCTGTCTCAACCTGTGACCTACAGACCTGTGAGATAATAACCCTGCTTCACTCTTAAACATCAAATACCCGGTCTCCTGCTACTGCAGCAACAGGAAACCAACAAAGCAAGTCTTCCACTTTTATTGTCAAAGAAGCTGGCTTTTTCTCCTTGATGCAAACCCGCAGGTGCTGTATCTAAAAGAAGATAAAGGGATAAAGGACAACCCTGGGGGCAGTGGGCTGGGGGCCTGGGCGACCCGGGCGGGGCTCCACCGGACTCTCTGCACCCAACTACTCACCTCCCAGCCCAGCCCACAGCGCCCTGCAGGGTGGGGCCACTGCTCTCCTGACCACACCACGGGGCCACAGGGAGAGCTGGGCCCTGCTGCTGCCCGGAGGCACCGCACCCACCCCGCCAAGACCAAACTAACGAGTCCTACTCAAAACACTTTTTTACACCACTAGAAAGTTGAAATATCCTAAGTGGAATTCTTCATAGTCAGGGACCGTTACGTGACTCTTGGCATGCCAGAACTATTTCTAAGGCTCCTTTTTGATGAAAGGGGGCTGGAGGTTCTGTGGCAGGACTGCGCCCCTCCAGCACCAGAAGCAGCAACAGGGTTCTCCTGAACTTCCATCAGGGCAGCTCTGCCAAAACTCAACCACCAGGAGGCCCACAGTCAGCTGCTCCCCATTTATTGGAACCCCTGAGTGTCACACTGGCTGACCTGATGCTGTCCAAAGAGGCCATTAAGCTGGAGCTTAAAACTGGGGCTAATAATCGGGTATGGTGGCGCAAGCCTGTAATCCCAGCACTGGGGGAAGCTGAGGCAGGAAGATCCCTGCAAGTTCAAGACCAGCCTGAACTGCATAGTGAAACCCTGTCTGAAAAAGACAAGATGGATGGAGGCTTCAAGTAGGTGTTTCTTGCCTCCTCCTGCTCGGAAAGAGCCATCTTTATCATCCCAGCTGGCCCTGCCCAGAGCTCTGCTCAGGGATGTGTTGATGACACAAATGGAGTCTGTGTCAGAAGTGATTTTCATGGCTTTCCTCTGCCTCACGTCACACTGCGGGGAGTCAAGCGGGAAGGCGCTCGACCAGTGGAAGATTCCGTCACACTGAGCACCGCCGTTCAAACCATCAGGAGACGGTGGGGTTTCTTTCCCTATAGGTCTTCCCAAGTCTTGGAAACCTCATTCATTCACTTATTGTGCTCCATGTAAGGATCCTGTGCTACAGACCGTGGTCTGTGAGCTGAAAGCTCATCGCCAACGTGCTAGGAGCCCGTACAGGAGACCTCACACAGCTCCTTGGTCCCTCTACCCAGAGACACCAGCAAGACGGCCCGCAGGAGGCTGGGAAGCAGGGCCCCGGACAGGGCTTCCAGACTCGGAACCGTGAGAATGACAGTTCCACAGATTCTAAGCCACACGGCCAGTGGTACTGAGTTACAGCAGCCCTGAATGATGAAGACACTGATGGTCAAGTGTGGCCTCTTTCGTCTGCTTTCTTTTGAGCTTTAAAACTGACAGATCGGCAAAGATGGACGCATCTGTTAAAAAAAAAAAAGCTTGAGTATATACAAAAAATATTTATGAAGTGGTACATGTGATGAGAAATACTTTCGGCTTTCCATATCACTGACTTTTTTTTTTTATATATATATTTCAGGAAGGGTCTACAGGGCGTTCACGGTCTCCCTACTACAGCAGACCCATAGTGACCTGCCTGTTTACAGCCTCCCAAAAGCTGGAATACAGGCACATGCCACGCCCAGGCTCAATTGTCCTCTCAGTGAGCACCAGGGGCAGGGCCTGCATGGCAGGCCCGGGGATCAAACCCCCAGCCCCTGTGCCTGCTTGTGGGGCTTTAAATTACCACAGGTGTTTAAAATTTACTTACTTAGTGATCTTGGGGATTGAACCCAGACTCTGTGCACTGAGCTGTATGCTCGACCCTCTCCTCTTTTTAATTTCGAGACACATTTTGAATTTCCCCTTTCTTTTCAATTTTTGGGACCAGGGTCTTGCTAAGTCATGTCTGAGACTTCTGATTCTCCTGCCTCAGCCTCCCAGAGTGCTGGGATGACAGGTACGAGCCACAACGCCTGGCACTATTCAAATATTCTAACATGAATGTCTTTCTTTTGCTTTTTATTTTAAATAACCAAATAAGCATCTCAACACTAGTAGAAGGTATTTTTGCTAGTGATGCTCAAGCTAAAGCATCTCACTCCATTTACGTTACTCTTTACATATCAATTTGGCAATAAAGAGAAAGAAAAATTATTCTTCAGATGCTTTCAAACCTTGCTGAAAGTCCTTTATTCCAACTGATTTATAAAGCAACACGTCTTAAAGTCCCATTTAATTATCCTGAGAGAAACTGAAATCTTGTGATCTGGGGCTTCTGGGAGCCCTGCTGAGCCCTGCCGCCTGCTCTGAACTTTACTAGAGAAAGACGTAGGACCCCCGGAGCCACACAGGGCCTGCAGAGCTGGAGGCCACTGCTTCACCGAGGTCTGTGTGGGCGGAAGCGCTGGCCTACAGGGCTGTGACACTCGAATGACAGACGCCCCCAGGACGATGGCTTAGGAGTGGTAGGACTCCACACACACAGTCCACGCTTCTTCCCACAGCAAACTTCGGCAGCAGAGTTCAGAGGCCTCTCGATCTCTCTTAGGATCTCACCTCCTACCTACAAGCTCCACGGGGCAGGCTGCCACGGCAGCGGAGCCCTCAGGGGGCCTTGTGCCATGCCCAGACTTCAACACACTGGGCGTGCGCAGGACACGTTAACTCCCTGCGGCCTACCAAGGGACAGTGGGGTGCTTGGCAGGATGGGATGCTCATGCCAACACCTGAGGCTGAGCTGCGTCTTTTCCACACAAGATGGTCCTGCAGCCCTCCTGATACCGCTCCATGGTGAAGAGGGGCTTTGGGGTCTAGAGCCCCACTCACCATCTTCGCCTGAGGCAGGGTTTTGGGGGCTGCAGGTCAAAAGAACCAGGGCCCCGGCAGCAGTGAAAACAGAAGCCTGGTTAAGGTAAATGGTGAACAAATGCAGGAGATGCAAGTGGAACCAAGCTGGAACAAAGCCAGGGGGGAGGCCTGGGCCCAGGAGTCCCCGGGCGCCGCCGGAGCCCGCTGCCCTCTCACAGCCCAGCCATCTGAAGCACTCCGAACAGAAGCCCCCATGGGAGAGCTTTCTCAGCATGGGGAGTCAGCCATAATGCGTCCCTGACCAGCGCTAACAGCCTCCCTCGGTACCTGGGATGGTGGATTTGGGAAACGGGCCAGGGCACACGCAGCTGCATGTGTTCTTATCAAAAGCAGGACACGTCCTAACCACGACAGCCCGACCCAGAGCCAGGGGTCCAACGTCGGACTCCAGGGTCACCCGGGCGGCCTTCAACAAGGGAAACCTCAGGACTCACGCAGAGGAGCCAGGCAGTGCTGAACAAGCCCTGCAAGACTATAAATCTACGGTGCACGAGGCTGAATGTCCTCAGTGAGGAAATGCGTTCACTCATCTGCCGGCCGGGGGAGGCACAGAGGAGCCCAGGTAAACCAAGGCGGCAGCCACCTCAGCTGCGGCAGTGTGGTCAGCCGCTACCAGGTAGAAAAGGCCCCCCCTCTTTCCAATCTGGCCCTCTGCAAGAGAAGCTGGTTTTATGTAATTTTTTTTTAATCTTGCTTAAAAGAAGCTGACATAGCTTGGAGGCTTAGCAACAAACCACAGCCTCGATAGGCTTAGGAACCAGTGTGAGACGGCCAAGGGCCCCATCCAGCCCAAAGTCCTGGTTTCTGACAATCAGGCTCCTGCCGCTTTACTGATATGCAAAACTTACAAAGGATGGACTCTTGGCCATCAATGTGTAATCATTTAAAAATGACGGCTCGCTCAGCCCATGGGACCGAGCGAGAGTGGAGTCCGTGGCCCACAGCGCAGCCAACACCAAGAGAGGCGCATTCTGCTTCCGCAAAGCCGGTGAAGCGCTCTCGGCTCTGCCTCAATCACACCCCGCCTCTTCTAAGTGAACAGATCCCGGCTTCGCTCCGAGATCACATGCCCCGTGGTTAATAAATAACAGGAGGGGGGCTTCTCCCTGCCTGGAAAGTTCCTGACTTCTGACCTCTGACCTCACCCACGGGGGCCAGGAGCACAGCCCTGTGACAGCTCAGCCCCACCCTCCCAGATCCCTCTGACTCGGCACTCTTGAGCTCCGTGGCGACAGCTGAATGCTGTCATTGTCCCCTGAGCCTGAGGCTCAGGGACAAGGAGGCATTTAGGGGACTGCACACACATTGTGTTCACTGAGACACGAAGGAGGTCTCAGAAAGACCACCTCAGAGCTAGGACGGGAACCCACAACAGCTGCCCTCGCCTCGACACGAGCTCGCAGCATTTGCCGGTGGTTTTTATAATCGAGCTCCCTGAATCGATAAGTTCAAGGCGGTGCAAAACATGATGGCTGGGCCGTGCAGACAGTGCGCAGAGATCCCTAGCATCCCTTATGGTGTCCAAAGCGCAAGACTTCCCAAACGCCAGGCTTGGGTGACAGGGAAGAGAGGGAGTGGTACACACAGAGCAGCCCTGGAAGAGCTCCTTCCCCGAGCCGCTCACCCTGCAAAGGGTCAGCACAAGACACTATGGGTGAAAAAGGAACCAGGAGACCTGGGTGGCGCTGACCACTGGGGGAGCATCCCTCGGGCAAAATGCCCGGACTGGAAGCACTCAGAATTTCCAATTTTGAAACAGTTGCATATTCACAGTGTAATATGCCAAGGTGAAACCCAAGTTTACTATGAAATTCATTTACTCTCTGTGTGTACACCCTCAGTCCCCACCGCACCTCACTCAGGGCTTCCCACACCTCTGGTGGGCCTGTGGCCTACGCAGGGCCCCGCGTGGCATTTCCTACTTAGGATGTCCTGTCAGTGCTCGGAAAGTTGCGGATTTTGAAGCACTTTGATATTCAGATATTTGGATTATGGGCGTCCAAAGTGTATTTAACAAATATCTGTGAAGAAAGACAGGAAGGAAAAACATCGAAATGTTCCCTGAGGGCCGGGAAGATAGCTCCGCGGCACAAGTGCCTGCATGGCAAGTGCAAGGTCGTGAGTTCGAACCCCGATCCACCCCCCCAAAAAAAAAAAAAGAAGAAAAGAGCAAGAGCCACTTCCACTTGCAAACATATATGCAAATAAATTAAAGTTTTTTTAAAAAATATGTTCCCTGAGATTACTGCTGAATTGGGGATTAAGGATGACTTTTCCGAGTGCATTGCTCCTTACATTTACTACATACGGCTCAGGAAAGACGAAAAGCCAGCGCGTGTGTCTAAGCCAGCGGTCTCTTCACTGTGCCATCCCATCGGCCCTACAGGACAGCAGCCCTGGACACCACCGAGGCCAAGGCTGCTCTGCATGCAGGCTGCGCCGTGGGACCAGCGCCTGCTCCCCAGCTGCCAGCCCATGGCCTGCAGCCGCCTGTGCAGGGCTGTGAAGACTCCCTTCTTGAGGGATGGGCAGTGAAGGCGAGGCTCTGAAGGCCAGCTTGCCGGTGTGTGGGAGGAGGTTTAACTTTACCAAGTGCAGAGGCTTCCCAAAATGGGGAGGGGAGGAGTGCTGGGTTCCATGGAACCTGGAAGCTATAGTCGCTAAGGAAGGGCCCCACAGGATCCCGAGCAGTGAAGAGCCCAGAATAATCCCAAGGCTGGGGATGGGGTTCAATGGCAGAGCTCTTGCTTTGCATGCACAAGGCCCTGGGTTCAAGCTCAAGGAGGAAGGGCCGGGGGAAGAGGAAAAGGAAAAGGAGGAAGGAGGAGAAGGAAGAGGAAGATGAACACAAAGACGAGGAAGAGGAAAAGGAAAAGGAGGAAGAAGAGGAGCAGCAGCAAGAGGAGGAGGAGGAAGGGGAAGGGAAGAGGAAGGAGGATGAAAGAAAGAAGAAAGAAGGAAAAAAGAAGAGGGAAAAGATGAAGAGGAAGAGAAGAAGAAAGAAGCAAAGAGGAGGAGGAGCAGGAAGAAGAACCCCTGCACTTAGGAGGCAGAGGCAGGAAGATCACCTGGAATTTAAGGCCAGCCTGAGCTACACGACAAGATCCTGTCTCAAAAAAACCAACAACAAAAAAGAGTAACCCAAGATGATGAGGGTTTCGCCAGTGTTGTCCCTGCATTCCCGACGGGGCGCCCTGACCCTGTTCAGTTCACTTCTGGAGCTTACCAGGGACTCGGCAGCTGTCATCCCACAGAAAGGGAAGGGGCACAGGGGGTCACGGGCCCAGCCCCTGGACGCGGGCCTGGCTTCATCTTACCAGCCATGTAACGGTGGGGATGTTCCGCAGCCAGCCCCTACACTGGCTGTATCTGCAAAATGGGCTCAACCACAGCCACTCTGCTGTCAAGAAAGAGCCACAGCCAGTGCCTGCCTGGCCTCTCTGCTGGTGTCTCCACCAAGGAGCGTGAGGGCAGTGGCACCAGGCCCTCCCCTGTGGTCTACGACACAGAGACTACAGGAACCCAGAGCACAGGCATCGCCTTGGCAAGCCTCGCGCCTCTGCGGAGCTCACCGGTGCCATGGGGCTCCACGAACCAACAGTGAGGGAGGGAGAGCCACATCCAAGACCACCTGTAAGTTACAACTGCGTTCTGACTGTGTGCACATGCAGGGCCTGGAATGGTGTTCAGGGCCTCACGAGGCCAGGCAAGTACTCTCCCACTGAGCCACACTCCTAACCCTTTGTTTTCGTTTTGCAACAGGTCTCACCAAGTGAGATCCTCCTGCCTCAGCCTCCAGAGTGCCTGGGAGGAAGGCATGTGCCACTATACCCAGAATGTTTTAGGTATTCATCACACATGTACATAGGCCCACACCACGTATGCATGAAAACATATAGACGCACGTGTGCACACGCCCACACACCCAAACACAAAAGTCCTATAGAATTATGAAAACTGCAACGACTTCCTAAAGGATGTTAATTCAGTCTACTCTTTCTCATTTAATCACAGGTACTAGAGTCTGGGTCTGCCTTACACCTGCCACTTTATGTAGATGCAGAAATTTAGGGCTGGGAGTGATGGTGCATGACTATAATACACAGAACTCTGGGAGGCTGAGGCAGGAAGATCACAAGCTAGTGAGGCAATTTATTGAGACCCTGTCTCAAGATAGAAAATGAAGGGCTGAACCGGGTGTGGTGGCGCATGCCTGTGATCCCAGCACTTGGGAGGCTGAGGCAGGAGGATCAGTGTGAGTTCGAGACCAGCTGGGCTACAAAAGTGAGCTCAAGGCCAGCCTGAACTGCATAGCGAGACCCTGTCTCAAAAAGACGATGACGATGACATCACAGCAGCAGCAGCAGCAGCAGCAAGGATTAGAGGTCCCTTTTGCCCCCGTTAGTCCCCTTCTAGCATTTTCCTAGAAGAATTGAAAACATCATACTATACCTAAATGGGCAACTATATCTCAGCAGCACAATTTATAATAGCTAAATTGTGAAAACAACCCAAATGCCCACCAGTCAAGGAAGAGATTTTCTTTCTTTTTTTTGAAGATTTTTTTTTTTTTTTAACTTTATGTATTTATTTATCTATGTTATGGCCAGCTCAGCCTGCACTGGGGGTGGGGGCTGGCGCAGCATGTGGTGCCATGGATCGAACCTCGGTCCCTGCAGTTGCCTAAGCTTGCCGAAGCAAGAGCTTTAGACCGCTGAACCATCTTGCCGGCCTAAGGAAGAGATTTTTAAAAAGTGTTATTTTATATAATGGAGTATTGCTCAACTATGAAAAAGGAGAAACTCAAGGTACATGTGTAAACATGGTACTATCTGCCTAGCATAAAAAAACTAAAAGAGAAAATAAGATCCAAAAGATGCAATAGATATTATGAATGGGAAATAAAGCGCTCAAAACAAAAGAACAGGGCCAGCGAGATGGTTCAGTGGTCTAAAGCGCCTGCTTAGGACAGCTCAGGCAACTGCAGGGACTGCGGTTCAATCCCGGGCACCACATGCTGCGCCAGCCCCACCACTAGGGTAGGCTGAGCCAGTCATAAAATAAATGAATAAAGAAACAAACAAACAAAAAGCAAACAAATAAAATAAAATAAAAACAAAAGAACAACTGGGATGGAGGAAAGGAGAAAAAAAGGAAGGAAAATATATAGCAGGGATAACTGCACTACTAATTTCTATTAGTTCACTGAAAGGAAGAGTTAGTGTTTATATTGTTTCATCAACCCTACACGCCTACATCTGGTAACCTAAGCAACTACTTTGAAGATAACAATATGCAATAGAATAATACTTACTTTCCTATCTTTGTTTTGAAGCTCTGTACCATTTTTCACTGTTTTTTTAATCTTTAAAATAAAATCAAGGCTGGCATGCAGCTCAGTATGGCCAAGAAAACCATAATCCACACACCCTAGAAATGAGGGGAGCTACCTGAGGGGCTGGAACCTGCCTGCCCACCACTTCTCCTGCTCAGCCGAATTGGGGGGTGGGGGGGACCCTCTGCGCCCCAGGCTGTAATCGATAGCTGAATAAAGACACTTCAAGGCTGCTGAAGCGGAAGGTGCACAGGAAACAAATTTAGGAAATCCTGCTTTCTGTTACAGAAAATAAATCCCACACTGGCTGCTGGGAATCACGCCAGCAGCTCCACAGGGGGACACATCGTGGTTTCTACGTGAACTGCATAAACTGACCTCACCGCAACTGGAGACGTCCTCGTCTTGCTACGGGGCTTCTAAGGTCCGCTCCAGACCAGCCACGCCGAGCGGAGCCCTTGGAGGATGGAAACAGGGCGGGGCCGAGAGACCTGGCTTCCAGCACAGTCAGCCTTCTGCGTTGCGTGACGTTTTTATATAAACGCGCTGGTATTTTGCAGTACAAAACATGTGCCCCTCTTTTTTCCTTTTTGGGACAGGGTCTCGCTATGCAGTTCAGGCTGGTCTCGAACTTACAACGATCCTCCTTCCGAGTGCTGGGATTACAGGCGTGCAGCACCACCACAATTCAGTAATATTGACAGTGGTTACATCCTTAGTGGGATTCATGTTTACTTTTTCTTTTCTGACCTATAGCTTCATGTGCTTTATTATGATTAGGCAGTAACTGTAATAAGTTACCACACACACAAACACCACCAAGGCAACAGTGACCTCTACGCAGATACCAAAGTCAAAGGAAAACACCTCTTTTTTTGTTTTTTCAATGACTCAGAACTTAGAAAAACAAAGGGAACTCCGCATCCAACCATAATTAGTGGGCAAGCGAGATAAGCCCTACTCTCTCTGAGAACAAGAGACCGAGAAGCACAATGCATTCCACGAAAGATTTACTCTCCTGGAAAAATCTTCATGGTCTTCAGCAAACACAGGAGAGGCCAGAGGGTGGAGAGGAAGGAGGGTGCAGACAGGATGGAGACCAGCTCAGCGGCTGGCACCTGGCCAGGACCCATGCAGGTGCCAGCCAGCTCACCAACAGTGGCCCCGGCTGTGGTTCGAATCCTAACAAGTACTCACGTGCTCCCTACCCTGGCCTGCAGCTACCGAGACGCCGGGCCTTCCTCTCATCTGAAATGCCTGGTAGTGAGCTCCCCAGCAGGCTCTCACTTCCAAGGGGGAAAACCAGGCCCCAGCAGGCCAGACCAGATAAGGCACAGGAAGAGGCAACTGCAGGCCCGCAGCATCGCCAGCCTTCCTGCCTACCCTGTCCTCCCTGAGCCCGGCTCCCAGCTCTGCAGCTGGAGTGAGGCCGTGTCTTCTCACCCACAACACCTGGCTCAAGCACCCAAGACCACAGATGAACTGGGCTTTATGGCTTGAGTCACCAAAAGAACACCGTGCAGACCACCAGGAGTCTCCAGAGGACAAATTCTGATGTCCCACAAATCGAGAAAGAAGCAACCAGCCACGGCAGAGGGTGGCGCAGCATCCCCACATCTGTGAGCCCTGGAAAGGCGTCTCGCAGCGCTGCTGGCTGTGTCCGTCACAGGCTCCCGGACACCTGCACTCAGTCCAGCCCTCCAGCCCCTCATCCAACAGAGCCTTTCCTTGCCAAAGTCAGGAAACCCCAGAATCACAGGAAAGCTGGCAAAAGAGGGTAATTTTTTTTTTTTTAATTCTGGACGCCCCCAGGTAATAGTTGACACTAGACTTAAAAATGCTCCAATCAGACCTGGGAATCAGTGCCAACCACATGGGCCTCAAGCCAGCCTGTGGAGAACCCCAGGTCCCAGAGGCAAAGCATGGGGTGCAGCTATGATCCTAAGCTCAGAGCTTGGGTGTTAAAGCCTCCTTATCTATATCTTATGAAGATATTAGATAGCTTTGGATCAAAATATTCTCGTGGCTTCTGGCCCTACATACAAACTCCAGGGTTGCAACCCTAGCCTTGCACTAGAAGCTCAAAGGTAAAGCACTTGCCCAGCTCTCCCAAGGCTCTGGCTTGCAGGCTGCACTGCACAGAAAGCAAATAGTATCCTGATTCCCTACAGTAAGTTAGAACAGATGCTATGACCAGAGACGAGGTCTGCATGGGAAGAAGAGGGAAAACTGGAAGCAAAGAGCCCAAAATGACAAGTGAAACAGACTCCAAGTGGCCCTGGATCCCACGGACACTGCCCCAGGATTACCTCGTCAGGGCTGGACGCCTGGTACACGCGGCACGAGTCCTCGTACTGCTTCTCAGCCTCGGCCTGGTCAGCCACGCCGTTGGACTCGTACACGGGCGTCACGTTGTGGCAGAGCGCGATGGCCTTCACGGCTTCGTGCACGCGGCCGCTCATGGTGCGGCGGACCTTGGTGGTGACCGTGGGGCCCTTTTGAGCTGGTGGCTCCTGCGTCTGCTGCAGAGAGGAGAAACAAATGAGAGACAGGAAGGGCCAGGGGAGTGGATGCCATCGGCCCCGCAGAGCTCCTGCTGGCCTCTCTGCCACCCCCCATGACTGAGTTGCCCACGGTGACACCCCAGGACCTGATGTGAAAGGTAACTTTTAGGGTTCCCGTGTTCCATGGATGGTGGGGAAAATGAAGAGGGAAACAACGCAGTTTCCTGGATGAGGTGGACGAGAGCAGCTCTGCCGTGGAGACCGGGGTGTCGTGGTGCAGACCCTGCCACATTACAGGGTCCCAGGATTTTAGTGCCAGCTTCTCTGCCTGGCACTGCTGCCATCTGGCGTGGGTCACTTGTGGCTGCAGGGCATTCTGCCCTATGTAGAACAATCAGCAGAATTTCCCACTTCAGACAGGAGACCGATCGGATGCTCTTCAGTCACCACCAAAGCTCCCCTGGGACCAAAACTGCCCTCAGTTTGTAATCACTTTTCAAATTTTTTTAAAAAATCTTTGCTTATTTGGTACTGGGTCTCACTACCCAGCTCCGACTCATAGTGATCCTCCTGTCTCAGCCTCCCCAGCACTGGGATTACAGGCACGGGCCCTCACACCAGGTTTCAGTGGTCGGCATGGCATGCAGCACCAGGGATCAAACCCAGGTCCTTGAACTTGCCAGGTCGGCGCTTAGACCACCAAGCTATCTCCCCAGCCCAGTAACCATGGTTTTAAATGCACTTTCTTGTTGATAATAATAGGAAGCAATGGCTTCAATTGGTGCTCCTTAGAGAAACAACCATCAGCACAGCAGCCCAGGGCGGGTCCAATGAGGCTTATCTCTGAGGCTGAGGTGCACAGTGAGCCCCGCAAAAGCCCCATAGTGTTGAAGATGGCTGCCCGTGGACCGGACCAGAGGAAATGAACAAGCACGAGGTCTCTAACCTCACACTCAAGCGTGTTCATTCACTGGGGAGTTCAGGCAGTACAGCTCTGGGGAAGTGGTGCCCAGCAGGCGACACAAGTCCAGTGGTGTGTGACTCTGAAGGGCACAGCCTGTCCCCGGGCCATCCCCTCTGGCTCCCTGTGGCCTCCCCCATCTCCTGCTGACAGGCGTTTCCGCCTCACTGCCCTAGGGGAGCCAGCCCACCATGCACTGCGACGTGTAAGGCCAGAAGCCAAGAACACCCACCCTCCTCTAGGCTGCGCACATCAGGTCCTCTGGGGCCAGCAGCACAAAGCTGACCACCGCAGAGGCTCAGTGGTAGCAACTGGAGAAACTGGCAGAGGGAACTCAAGGCAAGATGGTCCCCAGCCCTCCAGCGGGCACAGACCTTCAAGAGCCGTCTCAGCTGTGCCCGACTTCCCCCTTCCACACGCCTCGGGCCCTGGCCCTCGCTCGTTGGCACCCCATGCTTACACGGCCCTCCCCCAGTCCCTCTCCAGCTTCTCACTGTGCAGCTGCACCTGGGAAGGGCCAGGAGGGGGCCACACCTTAGGGAAATGGTTCCCACAAAGTGGTAACAAGAGCACAGGAGGCTACAAAATCTTGGGTCGCACCCTCAGATGGATTGTACACTGCCTGCCTTCCGAACCTCGGCTTTGTGAACATGGGAGGCGTGGGCTCCAGAGAGCCCCAAGCCCTGGGAAGGCTACCTAACACCAGGCGAATGTGGAGGGAGGGGCCAGCAGCCCCTGCTGATGGGCATCGCGCAGCAGTGCAGCCTCGGCCTGCTTGGAAGGGAGGGCTGCCCTGCCTCGGGACAGAACACAAAACGAAGGGCGCGTGGGGCAGGGGGTTGCAGGGCGGCACAGCGCATGCCTTGCTGGTGCCTGTCCCAGGCTGAATTCCCAGCACCAAAATGACAGAGCAAGAAAGAACGCTGTTTGTTAGGCCCTATTTGTCCAGTAGCTCTCAACACTGAGTCTGTGGCCCCAATTCCAGAGGCCCCTCCTCGGCCCACAGCCCACCAGCTCCCCGCCCACGATGCCATCCCCCTCATTCGCCCTGTTCTAGTCACACTGGCCTCCAAGCTCGCTCGATCCCTGAGCGCTGCTAAGCTCTCCGGGCCCCAGGGCCTCTGCACTTGAGGCAACCTCTGCCTTGAACCCCATGCCCCACAGTTCTCCACGGCGGGCTTGCTCAGCCTCATCTTTCAGTTTCAGTCCCAACACAGCTCCTCTAGGAGGCCTTCCCAGGACCTCCAGCCCTCCCCAGGGAAGTTATGTGTGTGCGGCAACCTGGGTGCCCCTGTCTCCAGTGCCTGACACTGGCGTGGTCCCCGGATGACTCCATCAGGCGGTGGGAACACAGCACTTGTCCGTGCAAGTTGCCCATCAGCATTCCTAGCACCCGGGCAGCGCCTGGCACAGAGCGGGCACTTAGTAAAAGAACGAACAAATTAATAACTCAGTACTCCTGAGGTGGTGAGGCATTCTCAAGAGACAGGAATTTCTTCTTCCATTTCCACTTAAGTGACTAATCTCAGTTCCAGCTTTAAATCACAGTTTCAGACAAAAGATGTCCTGCAACCATTCAAGTGCTGGAAGCTAGAAACTTTTACAGAGCTGCTGGAGAATACTGTCCATTTAAAATGCATTTATGACACCAAAGAGGAGCGATGGAGTCACCCCAGAAGAGTAGCATTTTATACCCAACACATACAGCTGCCCCAAATAGACACCAGATGGGTCGAGAGAAACAAGAAAATGACTTTCATTCAATTTTTTAATACTATTTTTAGTAGTGGCATTAGACTCCTCAGGTAATTAGACAATTACTAAATTATTCTGGTCACCGTAGGGACACACAGTGCTCCCGCTTCCTGCACGGTTAACCCCTAGTGTCAAGAGCACACGAGTTTCACTTCCAGGTCAAAGGTCACTGCATGGTAACAATAATTAGAGTAATGAATCAGAACTCCGGTTTAAATGAATCATTATTTGCCAAGTGCTTTTAATTATAAATAATTTAAGTTTAAAATTATAAAGAGGTCTGAAGATTTACAGAAACGCTTCCCCTACTGGAGACGCTAAATCAAGAGCTTTTTTTTATTGTCCGGTAATTTATGCTCTACATAAACGTGTGGTATGAAGCCACCGACACGTGTCTTCATTTTTGCCCACATTCCTCAGCACCTGAACCAAATCATTATTTAAGACGGGGGCAACAGCAAGACCTCTGACCGAGTAATTGTTCCTGCTGCAAGTCTCGGGCACGATGCGGCTGAAGGCAACGCTTCGCCGGCAACATCCTGCCAGCGACATCCTCGGCAAACTTCTGGGCTTTCTAAACCAGTCTCCCTTTGTGCACACAGACGTCCAATGCATCCACTGATGTTCCCAACAGGAACGACTCGGCCTTGGGGCTTTGTCCTCCAGGTCCTATGGCTCCAGAGCAAACCGATACCCAGAAGTGTGGGCAGTCAGATTTTTGCAACTAGGAAGCCAACAGCAGCCTCCACCAGTATCCGTAGCAACAGGTTCAGCGCTGCTGAGCTCAGGCAGGCCTCCTTTAGAGGAACGTTTACCCTGCTTTCCTACTAAGATACTTCCGAGAAGGAGAGGAATAGCTGACTCTCTGCGAGCTCTTTGTGCTTCCCTTTCTTTCTTTGTGGTACTGGGGCTAAACTGGGTGCCTTCACGGGGAGCCACAGCCCCAGGCTGGGCTCTAAGTGTGGTCCTCCTGCCTCAGGCTCCAGCGCTGGGATGGCAGGCCCACTTCACCATGCTCAGGTCCTGAAAGCAGCTCTGCTCCAAAACCCCTCCAAGCCCAATGCAATCTGCAAGTATCCCCAGGCTCTGACGCTGCCCAGAGGCATGCTGGGAAGCAGCTCGGCCATAGACGCGACCTCCCCACTGCCCCCACGCCCCATATGGAAGAGTTTCACATCGTACAGTGTTTATCTCTAACCTCCTCCACAGGGCCTTTAACCTACACACATTTCTTCTTACTTAAAAAATACCAAGGGAAAACAAAAACAGATGTGGTATCGGCAGAGGCAGGTTACGGCTCCTGGTGCCCTGGGGAAAACGGACTGGTTCTCTGGGGAGAGAGGGAGCCCAAAAGCTCAGCAGAAGCTCAGAAGCAGCACCAGAACCAAAAGCAAGTGGGCCAGGGGGCGAGGCGGAGTCCCCTGCACACACCAGCGCTCCATCCTCAGTTCCAGAGGGCAGTCTGCAGCATCCATGGCTGCAGACCAACGCTGCTGACAAACAGGACAGTGACATGCAAGGAAAAATAGGCTTCCGTGTCCCAGGAATGACCCATGGGGGGGGCCATTTCCCAACAAGAACTCCAGGCTGTATTATAGGAAAGATTAATACCAAAACGAACGTTGAGTCACAATGAATCGATCTGCTTCCTCAGTGCCATTAAAACGCCACCCCCTGTGGACATTCTTGACATTAATGATCATCTAAGGGCTGCAACTGGTAGAGCGCGGTATTAAAGACAAGGAGCTCCAGCTATGGAAGCCACTCCCAGCCCCACAAAGCTCAACACTAGTGATTCATTAACTTCCAAGGGCCACCACCCACCAGCAACAGGCTCAGAGCTAATGCTTTAGGTAAGTCCACTGAGCCACTGGAGGATTAGGTGGCCAAGCCACTGTGCTTAGGATTTAACAGAAGACACCAGGGAGCAAGACAGTCACATGCATCACTTCACCCGTGCGGAGCCAGGGCTCTCTGCGAGGCAACGGGGCCTCTGTGTGGTCCAATCGGGGAAATTTTGGGGGCATAAAGACTTTGAGGAGGGTGGGGAGAGGGTTGGGAAGCGGATACGCAGCTTACATAGCCCCCGTGAACCCCTCAGGCAAAGACCCTAAAGCTCCAGCCCCAGAAGTCAACACCAAGAAGCCTGCAGAAACCAGCTGGCACCTCCAATCCAGGGCAGTGAGGCCCCAGGGCACCACTGCGGAGAGGGATTCCTTCCACTCAAAAAAATATGCTGCTCCTCATTCATTTTTTATTTTTTGACCTGGGAGTTTTTCAAAGATTGTATTAAAATACAATATAACTTGATTACTGGTTTGTCCTTTGCTGTTATGTCTCAGCCCTAAAATCATTAAAAATGAGAAGCATTGAAGAACACATGGGCCGGCAAGATAGCTCAGCGGTCTAAAGTACCTGCTTCGGCAAGTTTAGGCAACTGCAGGGACTGCAGTTCGATCCCCAGCACCATATGCTGCACCAGCCCACCCCCAGGGTAAGCTGAGCCAGCCATAACATAAATAAAGCTAAAAAAAAAAAAGAACACACACACACTTTACATACTCACTGAGCCAGCCATAACATAAAGTTAAAAAAAAAACACACACACACTTTACACACTCGCTTTACACATAATACTGGTGTTCAATTCTAATTCAAAAGAATTACAAGCATATGACGTCTTGGTGAAAAGGAAAGAGAAATAAAGTGCACAACTGTCCAGACAGACAGACAGACAGGCAGACGAGGGGCCAAGGGTGTGGCCAGCTGGATGCTGAGGTGCTGGCCTGGCAGTGCGGAGCCGTCAGCACACGGGTGATACTGAAGTTCTATCCTCGTGTGTCTCCATGGGTTTTTTTTGAACTAAAGATGTATCACAAAGAAATGGCAAATGTGTTTAATAAAGAAAAACACCAAAGAAGACTCTGTGTCCCCAAGAAAAGCAGACAAATAAATCCTTCCCTGAGAACTTGAAGCCCACCTTGAGCGCATTTCCTGTGGATGTGGAAGGAGCAGGGAGCGGCCATGGCCAACCAGAGGCAGATGCGTGTCAGGGAAAGGCCTCGCCAGCTCCCATTCTAATGGCATGCGCGGACATCAGAGATGAAACACGACTGAGGAACGACAGCTCACCTGTCAGTCTGTGTGGATTTATCTCAGTTATGTTTGAAAAAGGCTGAAGTCACGAATAAAACCTGGAAGAAGCTGGGTAGGCAGCTCAGGGGTGGGCACTTCAGGGGCGGGCAGCTCAGGGGCAGGCAGCTCAGGGGCAGGGTACCTCAGGGGTGGGCAGCTCAGGGGCAGGCAGCTCAGGGGCAGGCAGCTCAAGGGCAGGGTACCTTGGGTGAGCAGCTCAGGGGTGGGCACCTCAGGGGAAGGGAGCTCAGCAGTGGGCAACTCAGGGGCGGGCAACTCAGGGGCAGGCAGCTCAGAGGCAGGCAGCTTGAGGGCAAGGTAACTCAGGGCTGGACAGCTCAGGGGCAGGCAGCTCAAGGGCAGGCAGCTCAAGGGCAGGGTACCTTGGGTGAGCAGCTCAGGGGTGGGCACCTCAGGGCTAGGGAGCTCAGCAGTGGGCAACTCAGGGGCAGGCAGCTCAGAGGCAGGCAGCTCAGGGGCGGGCAGCTTGAGGGCAAGGTAACTCAGGGCTGGACAGCTCAGGGGCAGGCAGCTCGGTCAGGGTACCTCAGGGGCAGGGCAGCTAAGAGGCAGGGCAGCTCAGGGGCTGGCAGCTCAGGGGCAAGTACCTCAGGGGCGGGCACCTCAGAGGCAGGGCACCTCAGGGGTGGACAGCTTATGGGCTGGGCAGCTCAAGGGCAGGCACCTCAGGGGCAAGTACCTCAGGGGTGGGCACCTCAGGGGCAAGTACCTCAGGGGTGGGCACCTCAGGGGTGAGTACCTCAGGGGCGGGCACCTCAGAGGCAGGGCACCTCGGGTTCCTGCAGGGCTTCACTTTCTCCTCAGATGCACACGTTGACAAGAGCCAGAGATTTCTGCTTGCTGGGGGAGTAACGGAAACACACTACAAAGTCTACATCATTCACGCCTGTTATCTTGAAATACTTTGATAATGACACATTGGTGAAAATTATTTTGGGGGCTGGCAAGATGGTGCAGAGATCTAAAGCGCTGTTTTAGGCAACTGCAGGGACCGTGGTTCACTCCCCAGCACCACAAGCTGCGCCAGCCCCACCCCCAGGGCAGGCTGAGCCAGCCATAATACAAATAAATACATAAGGTTTAAATAAAGTAAAATTAAAAAAAAAAGTTCTGTTCCCACTTTAAAAAAAAAATTATTTTGGTATCCTTACCTACATTATAATCATATTAATAACGATCTGTACTACTTATGGTGCATTATAAAGTTTAAAAAAATGAAATCCTAAAATAATAAACTCACATAATCAACTAACATGTATTGAGGGTTATGCTACTATACTTTTCTTTTTTTTACTTATGTATCGGGTACAGGGTCTCACTACACAGCCCAGATTCGTAGTTATCCTCCTGTTTTCAGCCTCCCCAGCACTGGGATTAGAAGTGTGTGTCACCATGCTCAGACTCGGTTGCCAGCTCAGCATGCCCCAGGGAGGGAGCCAGTGCGGCATGCAGGACCGGGGATTGAACCCTGGTCCCTGCACATGCCAAAGCAGGTGCTTAGTCCACTGAGCTATCTCACCAGCCCTGACTTATTACAGTTTTAAATTTAAACCTCCAACCATCACATCTCCCCCTTAGCCATGAAGAAAGTACTCACGCATGCTACAAACCGCAAGAGCCCTGAAAATAGCCTGCTCAAAGCAAAAGGCCAGACACAAATGGCCACAGATTAACTGGCTCCACGGACGGGAAATCCAGAGCCAGGACTTGCAGATGCCCTGGGCAGACGACGCACACAGCCATGTAGGGTGGGCTGCGCCAGAGCCACCCGACCTGTGTGCACGCCAGCCTCACACAGGCCTCACACTGCCTCAGAACCAAGCCAGAGTGGCAGGTCTGTTTATGAGCTTCCGCTAGGAAGGAGAGAGATAACATTCATGACAAGAAATGTCATTTTCTGGCTTTAAACCTTTTACAGAGTGTTATCTGTGTGAAAGTGAGAACCAGCTATCAACACTAAAATAATAGACAAATACCCCGAGACAGAAGGGCTCCTGTAAATACCACAGCTCTGAAAAACCCCACCGGAACAGGCCAGGGTGCATCTCCACTAGGTACACATCGCCTGCCTCTATGAAGCTGTCTAGTATAATCATCAGCAGGCCTGCCTGGGGCCGAGAAGGAAACCAACAGGCAGCCTGGGCTGATAAGCCCGGCAATCCAAACACCCACACAGAAGGAGCGGCCGGGAGGGCTTCCTAAGACACAGGAAGGCGTCAGCTCCCTGCACTGAACTTGGAGCCTAGAGGGGATGCGGCTTTCATCTCGGGGTAACCAGCACCGGTGGTCAGGCCCACCAGGGTCAGTTCCACCAAGCAGGGGAGGAGATCCAAAGACACACGGGGGATAGGCCATCTGGTCACTGCAAAAGGGGTGGGGTAATATAGCAAAGGCCCCAGAGACCTCAGATGGTATCTGCAACCCCCAGGGAGAGACTCGAGTGTTTGGAATGAGGAGACACACCGGGGCTCTTGGGACCCTGTCCTCAGGGCCACAGCAGTGGTGCTAAGCACGCAGGTACGGACAGTAGTCCAAAGCCTCAGCGTGGGGCTGGAGACAGGCAAAGAGCCACTGCGTGGATGCAGATGGAAGTGAGGGGAGAGGACCCCAGGCCGAGACTACAGAGCCCAGAGGCCCCATCACCATCCT
>PVKN010001147.1:0-56366 GCA_004027915.1 Capromys pilorides | reverse complement strand
GTTTATAGCAGCCCAATTTGTAATAGCCAAATCCTGGAAACAACCGAAATGCCCATCATTTGAGGAATGGTTGAAAAAGATGTGGTATTTTTATACAATGGAATATTACTCAGCCATAAAGAATGATAAACTGGAAGACTTTATATATAAATGGATGTATATTGAACATATACTTATAAGTGAAATAAATGAGACCTACTTGTGTAAATATCGTATAGTCTCCCTAGTGTAAGAACATGTCTATTACTTATGTAACCTGATGTCTATTTTTATTATATGAAGATGTTATGTCATTTAATATTATCAAAATTACATACTATATAATCGTAAAAAAAAAAAAAAAAAAGTAAATGACAAATTCACATTGAAAACCAACTGGCTTCCAGAAGCAGCCACTCCCATTGTACCTTGGTACCTCTCATCCTCAATGGACGGATGTTTTGCTACCCTACAGGGAATGCTTTCTGTGTGCTTCTTATAGATTGCACTTGCCAGTGAAATCCCAAGGCTTCAACTTCCTAGGATTATTACAGGACAGAAGGAAGACTTGCCCTCAGTCTCTCCCCGTGTTTCCTTACTCTTGTCTTGTGGGGGAATCTTCATCCCTAAGCTTTGAGGGCAAGTGCCATGTCTATCATACTTTGTCCCTAGCTGCTAACCTCATTCTTAAATGATTATAAAACAAGGCTGATAGAATATAGGAATTGATGTGCATGGCCAGTAGTGCTATTAAGTTTTTGTTTTTGAAAATTTCCAGATTTCTATTTATGACTTGTGCAGCTTTATTATGTTATTACTCCCACAGTATACAATGTATCCACTTAAAGTATACAGTTCATTGGTTTTTAGCAATATTCACATTGTGCAAACAGCAGGACAGTCACTGTCAGAACATTTTCATCAAAGCCCAAAGAAATCCTGTGCCATTAATAAGTTCTGCTGCATAAATGTCTCCAAAAGACATAATTGTGTCAAGTATGATAACAGTGTGCTTTACTTTCCACAAAATACCAGTCCCCTGGTTAAAAATTCCCCCGGAGCCTTTATATGGCATCTGGCACTTTATTCTATCCTTTTTATGCAACAACCTCTACCTGCAAAATACACTCATCTATTTAGCAAATTGCAGACCTGCTCTACTACAAGCAATGCACCAGATTCTGGGGATACTGTGAAGAATGAGAGGAATGCAGGGTCCCCTCCTCAAGCAACTACTTACATTCTAATTGGGAGAAGGGCGCATATGTGATGCATGCATCTAGTAAATCAGTTAAAATAATCAACAAAATATTTAGTAACTGTACAAAGTGCTTTGACAGGAATGAACATGAAAAGGAGCTGGAATAACTGGGAAAGCAATGAGGTGACCTCTGAGTTGAACCCTAAAGATGAAGATGACCCAGCTGTACAGGACGATAGAAGAAGAACATCCTAGGCAGAGAGAAAAGCAGGAGCACGGGCCCTGGGCCCTGAGAAAGGGGCAGGAGGTTTATACCACTGCCATCCAGTGAGCAAGGGAGCAGGGAGGAGAAGCTGGGCTTTGCAGGGCACCAAGAATTTTGCTCTCAGAGAAATGGAAAAGCTAAGAAAAAAAAAAGAACATAAACACCTTTCTCTCTACTTAAGAGAGTAGGATAAGAAGGAAGGCTGTACTCTTGGCAAATGGGCAAGATGGTGGCTTGGACTGAGAAGGTGGCAGTGGACACAGAGACAAGTTGGTGGATTCTCATTCTATTGGACCTGGGTGTACGGAAGGAGAGAAGGGAAGAAGAGGACTGATGTAGGCACAGGTCACGGGCAGGAATTCCTCTTTGTGTGTCTAACGTTCTAATGCATATTACATACTTAAATGGGAATACCAAATAAGAAGGAATATGCAAATCCTGCGTTTAGGAGAGAAACAGATTAGAACTGGAAATTCTAAATTTGAGTGTCGACAGGAAAAAGGCATCCTGCTTATTTAAACCCTGGATATGAAGCGTGGTAATTCTTTGGTCCTGAACAAGAAAACTCTTCATGCCTCCATTTCTTCCTCTATAAAATGAGAGTGAAAATACTATACTGTATTGTTGTAAGAAATAAGAAAATAGTCCATGGACTGCAGCATCTGGATAAGCACTCCTCCAAGAGTATCAACGCAACTAATTTCTGTTTTTTCTACAACTGCTATGTGTTCACTCTGAGTACGATGGTAATAAAACTGTGAAAACCTTGCCTGGTTTGGCAGCACACTCCTATAACCCTAGCACCCTGGGAGGGTGAGGTAGGATTGCAAGTTCAAGCCCAGCTTGCTCTGTCAAACTCTAGAAGTTCTGCCTGGGCCCTCTGCATCTGGAGGTGCTCACTGGCCATCTCACGCTTCTTCAGCTGTCCCTGCATCCTCAGAGTTCTCCAGATAAGAGGAAGGTGCCATTTTCAGTGTCCCCTGTTAGCAGACATCATTCCTCCAGGTTTGCCTAGCTTGGAAAAAGCAGACAAACCCATCCTTCCCTACAGAGTGAGGATCTGAGAAATGCTACAGCAATCTTACCGTCAGTCCCCTGTAGAGCACCTTCTCAAACCATCCTCATATACTTGAAGATGATCTGAAGATTTCACTTGATCATGTCTCAGTAAATCTTATAAAACTGTGACTAGTGTCAATCTTCATAATGTGACTATGTTAGTCAGCTTCACATTACTATCATAAAATACCTGAGGCAATTAACAGATAAAGAGGAAAGTGCTATTTACCTCATAATCCTAGAGGCTCCAGTCTTAGGTGGGAGGGGGCACTACATTGGATCTCTGTTGAGGGTGCCAGATGACAATGACACAGAGAAAAGAGCAGAACAAAATCACTCACCTCATGAGCCAGGAATGAAAGAGAAGGAGCCTTTCTCTTTAGGGCCCAGGTGTCCTCTAATCTCCCCCAGTGACATATTCCCAGCGAGCTGAGGAGCCCCAGGATCTACTGCCAAAGGTCGCTCCCCCTCAGGAAAGTGCAATTGCCCATACCGAGGCTACACCACCTGGACCCTTGTGACACAAGCCCTGCTCACGCCAGAGCTGTGGAGAACCTGGGATACTTCATAAACAACTCTGGCCTCAGGTGGAATTCCAAGAAACAGGAAATGTCTCATTACAAACAGAACTTTCCAGAAGTGGCTACTGAGCAGAAGCTAGAAGAAATTGAGGCAGGAAATTGTGGAAAGACAGTGTACAGGGCAAAGAAGACCGCAAGGATAAAGGCCCACTCATGAGTCTAAGTCTAAAGAGATAGAGAGTGGAGGGCAACTTGCAAGTTTGCCTCTTCTTTAAGGGCTTCTGCTATTGGATTATAAATACAAATAAGAAATTATAAAAATCCGTGGTAAAGAGCGATGTGGGTGATGTTTGATGATAATTAACTGCTTCTTGTCTTCAGAGGTCAAAAACTAATTAAGAAATTAGTCAGAATCATGGAGGCCAAGACAGCAGCTCCTTGATTGTGAAAGACAGGAGTCAAGAATGTGTCTTTTCCTGTGTTAAATTAGTCTTCCTGCTGTTTTCCTTTTGCTCTCAGCAAGAAAAGGCAGTCCCCATGCCAGGCAAAATGAGAGCCTGTTCTTGTCATCCCTTAGATGGAGGTGATGAGTGCATGGGTGCTCTGGGCAGGCAGGTTCCAGAGAGAACCCATGTGGTTTGCTCCGGTCTGGTGAGGAACCATTGACTAAAATGTCTGGAAAATCAGAAGCTATACTTGCCCCGCCTTCCAAGGAGCGTGTGAGGGAAGAGTCAGATGCAAATAGTGTTACTTGCATCCTTTTTCTTCCTTCCTCTTCTAAATTAAGAATGGATGGAGAATAAGACCACTCCTCAATAGGAATAATGAAATGTAATAATAGAAATTAGAGCAAGGGCACTTAGCAAAATCCAAACATGCCAGGTTTATGGCTACACATTTTCTTTGAGCCTCTAGGTCTAATTTTATCTTTTTAAAGAAGGGGGATTGGGCTGGAGAGATAGCTCAGCAGTCTAAGTACCTGCCTGGAAAGCTCAAGGATCGGTATTCAATCCCCGGTACTGCATGCCCTGGGGTCCTGGGCACAACAGGTGGGGCACTGAATTTGGGTGTGGTGGTGCACGCCTGTAATCCCAGAGGTGGGGAGTCTGACAGGAAGAACACTATGAGTCCAAGCTGTGTAGAGATGAGAGAGAGAGAGAGAGAGACAGACAGACAGACAGACAGAGACAGAGAGACAGAGAGACGGGGGATACAGGAAGCATGTAGTTGAGAAGCAGCACAATGACAGGACAGGAAGCAATGACAGGAAGGGATGGTGAGGGAGTTAGATCATTTGAAAAAGAATAGATTTGGAGAAGACAAATGGGTGACAGCAAGGATGCCTCCTCAAGCCAGGCTGGGGCGAGTTATGGACATCAGCCAAGGAGTTTGTGTACAAGTTGGTCAGGAATTGGAAGGCGATCTCAGCATTTGAGCACAATTATGGCAGTGCTTTAAGAAGATTAAGTGGGCAGCAGGGTGCAGAGTACATTATCTGGGGAGAGTTTAGAAGCAGGAAGATTAGTTATAGGCTTCCGTATGAGTTGGAAGTGTAAGTTCTATTAATTAGTGCCATCGCAGTGGGACTGGAAGCCAGATGACATTTGTATAGTCTTCAGAGCTGATAAAGGTCATGCTGCGTTAATGACCTCCTTGGATACAGCACTGGTAGGAAGTGAGTAGCTCAGTGATAAACACACTGTAAAGCAGTTTGCTCACAATTAATGCCAACTGAATAAACTAGACTCCAAAGGGCCTGCCAACTGTACGTAAGAGTGAACTCACATGAGGAGTCGAATAAAAATCATTACCTTCTGCTCCTAGAACAATTAGTTCATTAGTCAAATGCTTATTGAGCACTAACAATCTTCCAGGAAGTGTTCCAGATGCTGAGATTGTAGCAAAGAGCATGATAGAAGAAGGTCTAATCTTCAGGGTGCTTATATACCAATGAAAAGACAGGACCAATAGATACATTAAAATACCAAGTATTATATATCAAAGAAAAACAAGTCAGCAAAGGACAAAGAGGTCTTAGAAGAACTTTTTGGATAGTGTGGTAGAAGGAGGCCACTTTTCCAAAGTGAATACTGATCAGAGGCTAAAAGGAAGTAAGACAGTGGGCTGCAGAGAGTTCTGAAAGAGTAGAAAAAAAAGTCCAGAGAGACTGCCAAGGCCAGGTCCTGGAGATCTTCTTCACTGAATTGGGGACCCCTGCCTTCCTGGGCAAGGATCATCATAGAGGGCCCAGAGAAGGTACCAAAGGGCCCAACAAGAGAAGAGGGCAGCCTGATGGGTGCAGAGTGTAAGAAGAGATAGAACTGGACAGAGTTTAGATAGAGGCTGATGTAGTTTACAGGATGTGGTATTAGAGTTGATGTGTAGTGGAAGAGAAAGAGAAATGGAGGATTATCTTAAAGTACATGCACTGAGCAAACAGGGCCATAGTGGGGCCTTTACAGAGACTGTTCTGGTGGGTCACATCACCAGGAGGTTGGCCTACAGCCTGGCATGTGTGATCGGCCCACTCGGCTCTCAAGGGGTTAGGGCTATGAAGGAAGGAAGACAGGAGTCTGGAAGCAAGAGGAAAGTTAGGGTCTGAGATACAACTTTGAGGTGGCTTCCTGTTATGGCTTACGTCTACCTGTCCCTGTGAAGCCTGATGTGGTCACAGGTAGGGCTTTCCAGAGGTGGCTGATCTAGGGTATGTGCTGCTCAGAGCAAGGATGTGATGCTTGGATTGCATCACAATGGTATGCCAACATTAAGGATGTGAGCGCTGTCTGCCCTGAAGCCAGCCAGCCCAGGGAAGATACAAGGGACAGAAAGAGCTGTGGTCATAGCTTGAGGCTGCTTGCTTGCTCCTGTTGTTCTGCTGGGTGAGGCCCTCTGCCATGCCACCCTCTTCTGAAGACAGTGCCTACGGACTAAAACATCTACATACTGTGAGCTAAGCAAACCTTTTCTCCTTTAACTTTGGGTGTCGAATTCTTTGTTTCAGGAGTGAGAAAAGTAAGACACTTTTCCATCATCAAAATATAAGAACAGGGCTGGGAAAGGTGACACATCTATAACTCAAGCTATGTGAGAGGTTGAGGCTGCAGGATCATGACTATGAGGCCAGACTAGGTGACTCAAACAAAAATTTAAAACTTAACATTAAAAAAGAATTCAATTAAAATTTTTAAATGCCTGGAATGGAGCTAAATGGCAGAGGGAGTCCTGGGTTCAATGCCCAAATACTGCACCCACATAACACCTCCCCCACAAAAAAAGAAATAAAAAATAAATCCAAGCACCATTGAACCTGCCAGGGACCAGTTACAGGACCCAAGACCGCACCCCATGACCCATCCAGAGCTGTGTTCCATCCACCCCTGTTATCTTTACCAAGCCAATAATGCTGACAGTCCCGCCTAACTATCACAGTGACACTCCAGAAAATGTGGAAAGTTGAAGAAGGGCTCTCTTGGGAAGGAGGTGAACGAGGGCAAAGGAAAAGGTGCAAAGATAAGGGTGTTTCAGGAAGGTGAAGAGAATGATTCTCAACAGGATAGAAACACCAAGGAGAATGACACATTCAAGCAGCTGCAGACAGGCAGATATACTTGGAAAGATGTTTTCAGGAGAGAGGACAGAGATGAGAACAGAAAAATAGAACAGGGACAGATCAAGGAAGTTTTCTATAGTGCTTTGCTAAGCAGTTTGATGGTGAAGAAGACGAGGCCAGTAGAAGTGCTGAGTTTGACATGCAAATGGGACATATCCAGAGAGTAACAGAATATGGAAGACCAGAACTCCAGTCAGGTCAGGGCTAGATCTATGTTTTTATTAACAGCTTTACATGTCTATAGTATTTCAAAGACTTCCTCATAGAGATCATCACTCAAGTGCTATAGGTAAACTAAATATCAAAGAATTTTAAAATGCAAGGGAAAAGAGCAAACGAAACACAGAATTGCAAGCAATACCCTCCAACAGAAGAGGAGGAGGAGTCAGTACAGAACACAGGAAAGTAGGGACAACCGAGAGAACATATTGCCACGAAAGCCAAGGACAGAGGACTCTTGAAGGAGAGTGTGCTTGACTCTCCTCCAGAGAAGTTAAAGAGAATGAAGTGGAAAGGAGCCATCATATGGCAGGACCAGATGGTCCTGCGCTGAACTGCGGGAGGATGATTTAGGAAAAGATGGGGAAACTCAACAGCAAGAGGTGAGACCGACTTGTGTTAGAGGGAGAAGGTAAAAGCAGGGAATGTGGACTGCAAACCTTTGTCCCCGAGTCCATTCCCTTGTCTTGCATAGCCCGTGTCATCTGTCCACCCCGACTTTGCCATTCTCCTAGCATTCTGGCTTGACTCTCTCATTGCCCCGTCAGCTGCCTTGGTATGACCCTGAGTCTTGGCAGAAACAGTCCTAGCCAACGAGGAAGCTTGGAACGGAATCATCAAGTGGACAGGGCAACAGACCCAGGGTCACCTTGAAGACACACATTCTGTGTAAGGAGCAGAATAGCTCAAGGATACATTTGACTGGAAGAGTTCTCACCAAATACTGGTCATCCCCCGGAGTGTGGCAAGTGGGACACTGGATGAGGATGCTTTTCTATTTTTGCCATAAACACACACATATTATGTTTTGTTTGTTTGTTTGTTTGTGGGACCAGGGTTTGAACTCAGGATCCTGTCCTTGCCAAGCAGGCACTTATTCTACTGAGCTATCTCCCCGGCCTCGCATGTTTTTAAGTGGTGATGGTTGTTGTTGTTGTTTTGTCAATTTTAAAATGTTGATTTTTCCAATTTTAAGCATGTTTTTTTCAAAAAGTCATAAGAAATGCCCTCCTCACCCCCATTCTTATAATCTGCCAAAGTACCATTGAACAAGGACCATTTGTATTTCTTTCTTTCTTTCTTTATGTCTCCTCTGATAGTTCTTTGGCAGAAAGAATTAACTCAATGGAAATCTTGGCAAACTCTTGAGTCATCCATTTGTTCTCTTTAATGTCAGGGCCATATCTAGATTGTTTTTCTATACCAAGTGGTATCTGGCTTTTAATATAATTGGATCTTTGCATATCCAAAAACCACTTATGCAAATTAAAACAATGACTCCACTCAATAAACTGGGAATAATAACCACAGTTATTATGAGACTAAGTGAAGTTAATCAAAGCTCCATCTTCATAATTTTCTTTTACAAGACCAACAGCTGAAACAAGTGGAATCAGGAAGGGAATAATTGGCCACTTAGTGCAACCCTTGCTATTCATAACAGAAACAAACAGCATAAATAGCAAACAAATTAACTGCTTTTCCTAGAGTCAATCAATTACCCAACTTTGACAACTCTACTTTATGAGTGTTTTTCTTCTCCGCTGGTTCTTTTCCCCTTCTGTGGCCCATGACACCAACCACCCAGTCTCTATTCTTGTTCCTCTTAAATATAATACTTCACACAAGTCACCAGGTTGAATTCTCTAATGCCCAAATGAAACTGTTGCCCTGCCTACCACCTCAGGAGACCCTTAACGTGTTATGGAAAAGCTTCCCTGCCACAAGCAAGATGGCTTCTTACATCCAACTGGTAAATCTTAGCATGAGGTTGAGCTCAGGCTTATAGTGATCAAATCAACCTCTCTTGCCTGGGGTTGAATTGCTGTGTGGCACTCAGGCCACTGCCAGGCTCCCCTTTCCCTGAGGACTTCAGTCCTCTTATGTCATTGCATTTTGGTTAGAACCATAATAGCCCACTGTGGCAGGCTTTCCTAATTTTACCAGTTAGTAGAAAGAGCCTTTCAGAAGGCCTTTACAACCCTTATACAAATATATCCACTCCCTCATCACACTTCTGCAAGCTGAGAAGAAGCTCTTGCTATGGCACAGGGTTAAAAAAATTAATTGTATCCCATTTTCAAAGTCAAGACATGACTCAATGCTTTTTTGCTGTATGTTTTTGAGACAATGCCTTGATATCAAGTGCAGGTGGCCTTGAACTCACTTATATATCCCAGAATGGCCTTGAGTTCATGGTGATCCTCTTGCATCAGCCTCCCAAGTGCTAGGATTGCGGACATGCGCTACCATGCCCAGCTCAATTCTTTTTATAACGGATGTTGCTCCAGTATGATGTAATGCATTCACCTCTTAATAAAAATGTGTACCTCAAGATCCACACCATTACATGACAGTAAGATTTATATAAAGTGCAACTCACTATGAATATGCACACATTTTATAGCTGGACATCTCTGCTTAGAAAATTGCTTTTTTTGGGAATAGCCCTGAATATTGTTATTGCACTTTTGTGTCCTAACAGATCGTTTCCTGGGGTAAGTAGCACTGAAATCAGAAACTTTTCTAACCCTAGCCAGAATCCAAGTGAACTTCAATGAATTTGTTATAGTTTATGCCAGACTTCTTCCAGAAGGAAGAGAAGAAGCTGGTAAGTGTAGAGCTGTCAGAGACCAATTTCAGGAGCTGCTGCAACCCATCCTGCATCTCTAGATGTTGCTCACACAAATGCACAGGTATCTCTATCTATAGTTCCTAGGGTCTATCAATACTTTACGAACAAGGTTTCCACACTTGGCACATTCAAATCCTTTCACCGTGTGCAACACTACTTCTGGAAGATGTTATCCCAGTATCCAAAAGGCAGTGACTGCCAAAATGAGAATTTCCTTTGAAGCAGAGGGGAGGAAACTTTGGGAAAATAAGGGTGATCTCTTTGGTGGCAGTAAAAATCCTAGCAAGTGTGTCTCAGCTACTTTTTTCTTATTGCTGGGACAAAATACCCAACACCCAAAATTAAGAAAGAAAAGGTTTATTTAGCTCAGTTGGTGGAAGTTTCAGTCCATACTCCACTGGCTGCAAGGCAGAGTGGCACATAGAAGAGGGCAGCAGTGCATGGCAGTGGAAAAACAACAAAGATCACATGGAGAAGCAGTAGCTGTGGTGTTTAAGAAGCTTCTCTTCCTTCCACTCTTTCTGAGAAGACCGAAGCTCTTCAGAGGAAGTACCACCAACCATCCTTCCTGTCATGCCTTTATATATCCTTTAAGTGCTGAATCGCCCTATGGAGGGCCTTCCATGCCCTAGAGTGGACCCTCCACTCCACAGAGTAGGGGTGTAGAAATGCATTATGTCCATGTCCTCTTGCACAGGACAAGGATGTATTCAAAATAAGAACCCTGGATCTCTGCTGAGTCACTTAATTAAATTACTAAATTTTTCAAGTTGACACAGTATATCAGCCAATACAAGGTGTCACTGGCATCCCCACAACTAGCAAGGTATAGTATTCCTATTGATCTTTCAATATGTAAAAATAAAAACTCCAGGCATATGGTTGTCATCAAGTCCTTTCAGCCTTCAGAGGCCATGCAATCTTCAAAGTCCAAGCTAAAGCATAGGACTTTAGAGGCTCCAAGAGGCTCCAGAGCCTCCAGAAGAGCCAAAAAATCCTATGCAAAGGCTATCAGGCTTGACACAGCACAACCCAACTTAGGGGACAAGTTGACTGGAGATTATGTGACATTTGGTTTGAGATTGTTGGGAAAGGCTAAGAAAATTTGGTTTCCTTTATAGTATAGGAGGTTTTTCGAATAATAAAGATCTTGCAACTCAGTGCCCTCTTTTGCCTTGGCTTTCAGGGGATATAGCCATCAATAAGTGCCCCCTACACACCACACAGCTAAGGCAACTTCCATTTCCTTTTCAGGATTGTTAAGTTTTGTGCTTCTTCCCAAAACCACATGCAGTCATTAGGGCATGGTTCTAGAGTTTGTGATTCATTTATGATCCAAGGCTAGGATTATGGGTCTGGGTGCTGCTGGGATTATGGGTGTGAGTGCTACACCCAGCCTGGAGCAATATAAGGACAGGACAGACACTTGTCCCTGTAACTGCTCTTCCCTTTTGCCATTGTTCTTTGCAGTTTTCTGCCACCATGAACTGCTGCCTTCTGCCATGTGCTGCTCTGCCTTGGAGGCAGCTGAGTATGGACTGAAACCTCCACAAACTGCGAGCTAAATAAACCTTTCCTTCCTTAATTGTGGGTGTCTGTATTTTCTTCTAGCAACAAGAGAAAAGTAACTGAGCCAGGAATCATCTTGTTTATGTGTGTATAATGGTTGATACATTGTGTCAACTTGAGAAGTTTAGAGGCTTAACTAAGTGATTCACCAAGGGACCAGGAACCTGACTTTGTAAACAACCTAAGCCTGTGCAAGAGGAGGGCATCCAGATGGTGTGGGTGTGAAGAGCCCATTCTAGGGCCAGGAGCCTAGATACATTTAACGGGAGAAAATAGACTTATTTCTCCCCTTTTTGCTCTTGTTGCTTTTTCTGTGTTCTGTTGCTGTAAAGAGTTGCCTGTCTGTCAAGCCACCTGCCCTAGAGCCAACTGATTATGGACTGACTCCACCAGAAACTACGTAAGAAACCTTTCCTTCCTTAACTTGGTGTGTCAGGTATTTTGTCCCACAAATGAGAGAGAAGGAACTATGACAGTAGATTATGCTTCATAAACTCTAGGAGAAATTCTCAATGAATAAGTGAAAAACATGACATATCACCATAGCAAACTGTTGCTAGATGCAAATACCATATCACTCGAGCCTATTAAGTAGACTGTGGATTATCCAAACAATATTTACTACTTCACTATTCCAAGTTCTAATGTCATCAGTTTTTATGCACCTAAGTGGTCATTCTTTAAAGTTCTAATAAGATTATCTGAGCTCCATACCAGAAGCCTTGGGACAGTGGGACCACCTGTCTCTCCTGAGTGTGGATCTAGCCACAGAGACACGAGTGAGCACAGCTTTCTCATTCCCAGGTCAGTGTCTCCATGGCATACCAGTGAGGTTGTGTCCTCTGAGCATGTCCCCACTTATTCACTCCCAGATGATGGATGCAATGGATTGTCATGGCTGAATCTGGATAGCCCCCCAAAGCCTCACGCTCACATAGATGGAGCACTGGGAGGTGTTTGGATGTAAGATGTGTGATAACCAAGGGAGTTGAACATAGTGGAAAATGGAAGCTCCAGCCTGGCTGTGAGTGATACAATCAATAGTCTATGGACTAGATGGGCTAAAAGGGAGAGTCTGGCTACTGCTGCAACTGCTGCTGCTCCTGCCTTGTTGCTCCCTCCTGCCTGCCCTACTATGGACTGTTTCCCCTCTGTGATGCCCCTTTACCATGCCTCTCTGCCTTGGAGCCAACCAACTATGGAATATGAACCCTACCAACTGTGAGCTGAAAAAAATCTGGCCTCCTTTGACCTGTGCGTATCAGGTATCTTGTCTCAGCAACAAGAAAGGTAGCTAAGACACGGGTACCATTGGTTTTATTCTTCATGACAGAGCATCTCAACCTCAATGGAGCTGCTCCATCCAGGACATTATACTTCCATCAATTATCTTCAGAAAAGACAAGGACCAATGACTGACAGGCAAGAGATTTTAAACTATACCCTTTCCCAGTGAGATCACTTTTCTGGTGCAATTCTTCTTCCAAAGAGCTTCAAGTCCATGTTATCCCTCAGCCAAAACCACTTCATAGTAAGAAGAAGTTAGTAGATTTTTTGCTTCTGAAAGGGAGTAATAATCAACTCAGAAGGGTAACACTTCAGATTTAACTGTCAGCATGACTTTAGTAAAAGAATGATCAGCTTCTGGGTATGAAGCCCTCTTCTCTATGCAGGATTTTGGAACCAAAGAAGAAAACATCACATCTATTTCTGTACTGGGCTTTGAGTCTTCTCTCTCTCAACTGTGTCTCAAGGAGAGAAGCAGACACCACGAGGACAAAAAGAACTTCCTAAAATTGGCACTAACATTAAAAAATTTCTTAAAACTGAGATGCACAGCATAGGAACCAAAAAACTTCAACTGCCACAGATTCACAATGACCCAAACCCAACCAGAGTCATGCACAAACTACACCATATTTTACTCTGTCCTTTAGGACTTATGGTAAGTTGCCGTGTGGGAGGGTATAAGAGGATATGAACATAAGGAAGATCTCTGGGAGTCCAGATGTGCAGGCATTATGGTTGACATAAGGTAGATGCCAATTCTGGTTGCCATGTGGGTGGGTGGTGGGCTGACCTGGGGGCACGTACAGACTGCCATGGGAGTACAGAGCAGGAAATGATCAACATTGCATGGCAGTGAGCAGAGACGGTCAGCAGAGGCTGCGCTGAGCCTGTGGCATCTAAGTTGTGCTGGAGAGGATCAGAAGTGTCTACACCCTGTGCTCTGTACAACTACCATGAGAACAACAATATGCCTTGTATCAGTTACTGGGAATGTACTATTAACATGTTTTTGAAAATGTCACATTGTTTTTCTTATTAAAAGAAAAAAATATATTGGGAAGAACAATTTAAATGATATATGTATGTATCTAGTTATGTTATTATATGTTCATAGTACTTGTTATAAACAAAATATATACTTGTAAATAATTAAAATAAAGTTTTAAAGAAGTTGCAGAATCTGGCTGGGAAGCACAGGGATGCCCTCCGCCGCATGAAGTCTGAGGTCTCTAAGACAAGCCGCGGGATCAGCCCCCCGCAGGTGGAGACTGAGGCCCTTAAAGGCAGAGAGCATCCTTGGAGGCTGCCGTCGCTGATGCTGAGCAGCGTGGGGAGATGGCTATTAAGGATGCCAATGCCAAGCTGGCCCAGCTGGAGGAGGCCCTGCAGAGGGCCAAGCAGGACATGGCCCGGCAGCTGTGCGAGTACCCGGAGCTCATGAATGTCAAGCTGGCCCTGGACATTGAGCTCGTCACCTACCACAAGCTGCTGGAGGGTGAGGAGAACAGGCTGGAGGCTGGGATGCAGAACTTGAGCATCCACACAAAGACCACCAGTGGCTATGCAAGAATGGTGAGCTCACACTATGGGGGCCTCACAAGCCCTGGCTTTGGGAGCCTCCAAAGCCCTGGCTTCACCCGCACCAAGTCTTCTGTGGTTGTGAAGAAGATTGAGACCTGCAACAGGAAGCTGGTGTCTGAGACCTCCGATGTCCTGCCTAAGTGAATGGGCTACAGCAGCCTCTCACAGCCCATACCTCTCCTGAGGCTGCACCAGAGCAAAAAGAAAGAAAAAAGGAATAAGTAGGCTACTAGCAGAGGGGAATCCCACACAGAGATCCCCTAGTAGCACACAGATGTGATGCAGATGGCAGGTCTAGGACCTGGAAATCACAGGCTGTCTGCAGGGGTGTGGCAGCAGACAAGACTGGAATCTACTCCAGAAGGTCCAGAGCACTATGCAAGCTGTTCCTGCAGCGAGCGCTTTGTACGATAAAGATCAGCCTGGCCTCCACGCAAGGAGCAGAAGGAACAGAAGAGAAAACAGCGAAGCCCCCCAGGAGGTTTTTGAAATGATACACACTGCTCAGTGTGTAGCTAGAGCATACTTGGCACCTTTCCAAGTATTTTACACATTTTTACTTAATCCTCACTTTGAGTGTGACATACACTCATGTATCTCAAACGCCAGGAAGAAACTGAGCCATAGTAGCTTAAGTCTCATGGGGAGTCAGCCCTGCCAAGTGTAGAACAATGAGCCAGAGGGTCCAGCTTCAGGTCTACGGGCTCTCAGCTCCCTACTCTCGAATCTCCAGGAGACATGTTCAGGGCTTCCCTTGGCTATGTAGCTGTGACAAACGAGAGGGAACAGAATCAATGGTGCATCCAGGGAGATTGCAGGTGAGGCAAAGAGCAAAGCAAAAAAGCTACATTTCCAGTTTCAGCAAATCAGGCAAAGATCTTAAAATAATGACAGAGAAGCAGCAGTTTTGGGGATGAATACCCCAGAGAGAGTTTGCAGAGACTGAGACACAGGCTGGTCCAATGTCCAAAGCCTCACCACCTTCCCTGCCTTCTCAGGGACAGGTCACTCTCCCATCTTCCACAGCGTGTTGTCATAACATCAGCTCACTCCTTTGCTCTGACAGAGTCTGTTCTAAAGGAAGTTCCTGATGCAGACGTTGTTTGCCCAGTAGTGTCACAGAGTCCTCTCCCTGGGTGGCTCTGGTATCGCCTATGTGACATTTTTGCTGCTGGCACAAAGCATCTGACATCCACAAGTTAACAGAAAAGGCTCATTTGAGCTCACAGTTTGCATAGATTTCAGTCCAAAATCCGCTGGCTCCAAGGCAAGGTGGCACAGCACAGGAGAACAGCTCATGGCAGGCCAGCAGGAGGCAGCACACCTTCCTTCTCTTTCCCCTTTTACCCATCTAAGCTTCTTCGTTGGCAACACCCACATCATCCACACCCAGAACTGTACTAAACCAATGAGTGGACTAATGCAGTATCTCACACCCATGATTTAGGCAGCCCTAAAAGCCCCACCTATGAACTCAGGAAAGTTTGGTGGGACATCTAAACATAAGCCATAACACAGATTAAATGAGACTCTTGGCTTTTTGAAAAGGAATCAGTAAAAATTAACAGTGTTGGACAGACTTCCCAGCATTCGTGAAGCCCTTACCTGCCTCAGTCTATGATAGTCAGACTGACTACTTCTGACAAAACCAGGACTGAAAACAGATTGGGTCTCCCCTTAATTCAATAACTGTTGGCTGGAATGGGGTACGTCTCAAAGTGCCTTATTAGGTACAAAAGCCATAGGGAATTGAGAGTCCTTGGGAGTTTGCAAGCTAATTCCCTAGAACATCCAGTTCTTTTACCAAAATGTTCTTGTTTAAGAGAATTATTTTAAAAATCAAGCATCACTCTATTCTCCTCTCTAACTCTCTTTATCTCCTGTCTATCTGTCTTTCTGCCTGTCTGTCTCCTCTCTCTTCTCTCTCTCTTGTCTTCTCTCCTTTCCTCTCCCTCCTCCTCCCCCTCATCCCCCTCTGTCTCATCTCCTGTATTCCTGGCATAATTCCTAGTCATTTTTATAAAAAGAAAGCTGAGGTACAACACAAATTTTGAAGTGTATATATGAGCAAACAACAATTCATAAATCATTAGAAGCACCAAACCAAAAGAGGCTCTGGGGTTCCATCAAAGTGCTAGGAACAGGGTTTAGTTACTGTTGTGTTTACTGTTGCAACTGTTACTATTGGTTGCATTCATGTCAGTGGTGCTAAGAACCTCAAGCATACAATTCTAAGGAAGTACTCTTACCACTGAGCTACACTCTGAGCTGCAGAGCAGGCCTTCATAGAGTGAATAGAGAAATAAAGAACGTACTTGATTAGTTATAGTTATACTGCTGCTTTGTTTGTTCCCATCACCCCAAAGTCCCTAGTTGTATGAGTTTAAATCAGGCGGTTGCTTCTGACTGGTTGAAACTAAGCTTGGTTTTTCTGTAATGTAAGTATTTACAAACAATGGTCCCATTTAAGCTATTTTTATGGTCATGACTCAAGCGAGGCCATGGTTATTTTCAAGGCCTAACTGGCCTTGTCGGCTCAGGGATTTCTCAAGCTGCTCTTCATTTTAATTTGCTTTGACAATTGCTCACTTTGGTTATCCTCCCGGCCAACTGAGAGCATGACGGAACACGACAATAGCACACGCAGTCACTGTTGTGGCTGTGTCTAGATGTCCGCCAAAGCCTCAAGCAGTCCTAAGTGGGGGTGGATCCAGGGTGTGTGATGCTAGGATTAAGGGCGTGATTACCAAATCAGTTCACTGGCTGGTTTGGCAACAGCCTAGTGCAAGGAGCAGAAAGAAGTGCTAATCTCCCTTGGTTCATTCTGCTGTTTTCTCCCTGTAATGAACCGTTTCTCCTTGGTGATGGCCCTCTGCCAAGCAGCCTGCCTTGGAGCTAGCCTATTATGGACTTAAACCTCTACAAACTATGAGCTAAAGAAACTTTGCCTCCTTTAACTTTGGGGGGTGGGCACTTTGTCTTAGAAACAAGAAAAGTATTAAGACAGCCACCACCCTCGGGGAGTGGATATGGTCACCAGGCCAGCATCCTGTGGATGTTGCCATCAGCAGCAGCTGCATGGGGACAGAGGCAGATATGGTTACTGCCATTGGCAACTATATGGCCAGAACCTCACAAGGGGACTTGGTTCTGCAAGTGCCTCATCCAGATGGCTGATGTCTGAGCTAATGCTGAGAGAACACTTAAAGCCTGTTAAGAGGAGACCACATAGTAAAGAACGAAAGACCGTGGCTAAAGAGAACTAAGCCGCTCCCTGGAGTAGAAGTTCCTGGAAGCCAAATTTATAGAAATAACATTGTCTGACTGTGAAAACACTTGCATATAGGCCTTTAGATCTTTTCAATTTTGAGAATCCCTAACTAACAACTGTACACATCCTACACTTTTGAGTGGGGTATTTACAACTTATCTACTTTAAAAGTCTTCATATGCAAAGTGGGAGACTTGAGTTCATAGAGCTTAAAGAAAAGCCACATTGTCACTAAAGCTTTTTCTAATGTCTTAGAGATATGCTTCATAGCCTCTTCAAATCCCCCCAAAATGCCATTGGAAGGAACCAATCCCCTGAAAAGAGAATCCCAGAAAACACATGTAGTGAGAGGGTTATCAGGGCTTGGACTTCTCTTAGGAGTTAGTTTATGAACAAATAAACTCAAAGTAATGGTGTGATTTGTGGAGAAGATATTTTGTATGTAAATACTAGGTGTCACTTGTCTCTATCTACAGTAAACACGCCAGTTTGGAGACAATTCTTATACAATGTGCTGTTTTGGGGAAAAAACTGTTCTTTTTAAGGTTAAAGTTAAATGTTGAGATATTTGGTTTGGGCAAGTCTCAAATCTATTGCCCTCAGCTTTCAAAGAATGAGGTCATAAGAAACAATTCTAATTACTCAATTGAGGTAAAATGTTACTTTTGGATGGGATCAGAAAATAGTTTGGGAGAATCTATTTAGACTATAATATTGGTAGGAGAGAGATAAAGGAGGATTTTGTGTTGTTACATCAGGAAAATATTACCCAAATAGTTTCAAAATGTAAGTGAGAAGCAATGAAGAATCAGAAAAAGAGAGGGAGAGGACAGAGGGAGAGAGAAAGCCATTGTTCTGATTGCTAAAAATATGGAGAAGGAATTGTCTTTGACTTGAGGATGATAAAAATATATATAATTGGAGAGGACTCATTGGTTAGGGTTGGGGATATGTCCATAGATTATTACCAGCCAGTCTTATTGATTAGACACAACTGTATAACATAAAGTTCATTATCCAAATGGCCACACATCCAGTATTCTGCCTGATGAGTTATAGATGCTATTTTTGTACATTATCCACTAAGGGACATTTGTAATTCATGTTAGTAAAGCCGAATAAAGTTAACATTTAAAAACCAATGCAAACAGCATATGCAGAAGTTAAAAAGAGATGTTACACAAAGGCAAATCCCCAGGGACAAGGCAAATCAAGGCGTAACCATGATACGTGACACTCCAATTGACCCTACTGTCTGATAACCTTCTAGTGCCCACTCCATCTGCCCACGTATCTTTTCTGGTGAAAACATGTGGCACATTGGAGTGAAGAACAGTGGCAGGGAAGACTAGAGAAAGGGAAGCAATGTGACTCAGGAAGGGTGTGACCCAGAGCAAGTGACAGAGAAGAGCAGGAGCGGCCAGGTTGGGCACGACTCCTCATACCCACCCCACCGGTCTACAAGGCTCCCCCTCAGTATTGCCAAGAGCCTTTTTCATTAGTCAATATTTTTTAATGAAGTTAGAAATACTTTTATGGTTATTCTGGATATTCAGGGGAGACCCTCCTCTGGGTGAACACTTCCACCCTAGAGGCATGCTACCATCTGAAGAGACTCATCTAGGTTCCTTCTTTCCCACCTGCGAGTCCATCTGAGCCTGTAGGAACCTGTAAGTTCACTGCCTGTCTCAGGGAATAGGAGCAGAGACTAGAAAAAAAAAGCCTGGCTGCCTCGTGTCCATTCATCCCTCCACTCCCTATTTGAGGTAAGGAAGAAATGGGAAAGACACTGGGCTGAACACCATTCCAGCAGAGGGGGCAGACTCAAGGCCCTGGGCACAGAGCTCCACATGCCACCTGCATACGCCTGTGCTCCCAGCAAGAGATCCACTTGGCATGATAGGGACCTGTCAGGAAGCAACCACAAACTAAGAGAAGACGGCCTCTGCCCATCCATTTTCTGACAGGGAATGAGATTCAAAGAACTGAAGGACACCATGTCAAAAGGAAAAAGAGCACTGGCAGGTGTGAGAAGTTCCCCCACTCTCCATTTTCCAATGGTTTACTCTACTGGAACTTCAACATTCAGATAACAGTGCTTTAGGGAGCATTTCAATGTAGACTACATCACTCATTTCAATGTCACATTTGAACTTGATGCCCAATATCTTAGATTCTTTCTCAACCTAAGTAGTCACCCTTCAACCCAAAGCAGATAAAGGCTTGGTAGAGAGAAACTAACCTGTGGCATGTCTGGCTGTTCCCTGGCTCTCCCTTGCACCTATGGCGTGACAGTACTGGAACCAAGGCAGTACCCAGCTACAGAAGAATGAAGATGCTACCCGTCATGCCAAGACTGAGAGTCAACTCCACAGAGGTCAAACAAACATACTCAAGTCAAGAACAGCCAACAAAATTGTCCTGTACTTTCTCCTGAAGACAAAATAACAAGAACAAAAGCAGAGTCAGAACAGAAGGGAAATGTGGCTAAAAATATAAAGGGAATCAAAAGAATGCCCTTTGTTCAATATCCCAAGGAATAACCAGTGCATAAGGCTGATACATAAGGACACAAGTTTCCTTTAAGGTAAATCATAGCCCTGAAACTATCCAACTTCATAAAACAGAGTTAACCTTTGGAGCTATGTCACCTGCCAGATAAAACGATTACACTAGGATAAGAGGAGTACATCTCATATCTCTAATTGACTTACCAGATTGTTAATAAATTCTACTAGAAAAAAAAAAAAAAAACTGTTCCTACTTTGTAGACTAAGTACTCACCTTCTACACAGTACTGTGACAATGACTAACCTGCAGCCTGAGAGCTCTCTGAGGGCTGGGACTGTCATTGTTTGTGCTGTCACCTGCACTGCTTACCACTGCTGACAATGCCCAACATGCAGTGAGGACCCGGATGGATGATCTGGCGAGCCCTCCCTGCACGGACACACAAGTGTGTGTTGGCTGCCACCCATTATTTACAAAGCAATCAAGTTTTACTGTGACTTGTAGTTGCAGGCCAAGGGAGGGGAGTCGTAAGCAGGCAGAGCCTGTGGAGCACTTGGCTTTGCTTTGTTGTGTTCCATTTGATCTGACCTCTGAGGGCTAAGGCCTCAGTAGCGGGCAAAGCCCCTAGTTTACAGCTAGAGAACATGATGTTAAAGCAGATCTGATGGCAAGGGCATTTTATGACATTAGAATTGCCTCAAAAACAGGAATATTCAATACTCATTCACAAGCAAGCAGCAGTAGCACAGGGAAAAGCTCTGGGCTACACTCTATGGGATCTGAGGACAATGGAGACACCAAGGTAGAAGCGCAATGACAGGGCTTGCATTGGCCATAGCTTCACTCTGCTCTGTACATGGTCCAAGGAATTGCAGTGCACAAAGCTGCAGGCAGCAGGGCCAGGGCCGCCCCACCCACAGAAGGCACTGGGGTCTCCGGGTACTCCTCGGGATCCTATCCTGCGCTCCCCTTGCTCGGCACTCACCTGTTCTCAGGCCTCTTCCATATTAGGCCTATCATAACCACACTCTGCAAAACTGAAGCATGAGGACCACAAGCTTGAGCCCAGCTGCCCAGGGGACTTAGCAACTCAACCTGCCTCCAACTGAAAAAGAAAACGTACTGGAGATGCAGCTCATGAAAAGGCCATCGGTTCAATCCCTAGTCCTTAAAAACAAACAACAGAAATAAAACCCACAAAAATATTGGGCAACCAATCAGCATGCCTTCCTGCTTGCAGCCCAGGGCCACCAGTGTAGGTGTTTGTTTCTCTGCTTCCTCTTGGGTACTACAGCTGGACACTCTTTCCCCCACTGGGGACAATGAAGTCATTGTTGTTATTGCTAAACCCAAAGGCCACACTGCAGTCTGCACCCCCTCAGCAGCATCTGACTGCGGTGACCACTTCCTCTTTCTTTGCAGGACTCCCAGGCGAATGCCCTCTTGAGGTATCTTGCTGTCCTCGGCCTCTTTCACAGACTCCTCCTCCTTCTTACCAGAACTCTGGTGCTTGTCCTCATCTTCTGCTGTACCTCTTCTTAGGAAATGCCACACACTGCTGGGCTTCATGACTCTCCAAGGTGTTTCATCTCAGATTTCTCTGCAGATCCTCAGAACTAGATACATGTACTCATTTTTGTGATATCTTCCTTTGGCCATGCCATACACCAACTCTGTTATCTGATTCTGCCTTTCTGAAGCAATTTTTATCTTAAAGATCAAAATGAAATCAACAAAATCCAAAACCATATTAGCAAAATTTATTGTAGATGAAAAGCTAGCTTTTCTACCATTGGTAATTTCCAACGCTGCAAAAATCATTTCAGGGAAATAGACTTGATTTTTAAAAAAAAAAAAAAGGTAAAATATAGCTGATAAAAAAGCAAATAATAAAACATTAGCATTGCTCACAAGTTGATTAAACAATCAAAAAGATTTGATAAAAGTTTAGATGTGAAAAAGTAATTCATGTCATAAAGACCTTGGCATCAAAATGAAATTTACAATAGGAAAAGCTTTGCAAACTTTACAAAAGAAGTTGACAAGCTGGAGATGGCACTGGTCTCCTATAATCCCAGCCACTCGGGAGGCTGAGGCAGAAGGTTGGTAAACTTAAGCTCCATCTGTACACCTTAGTGACCAAGAGACCTTGTTTCAAAATAAAAAAGAACAGGGGGTACAGTTAAGTGTGAAGTAGCTAGCTGGATTCAGTGCCCAGTACCACACACACACACACAAACACACACACACACACAAACACACACACACACACATACACACACACACACACACACAGAAATTGATAGGTCAAGATTCTGTTACAGAATGAAAGACATCAACCAGATAGAAATAAACCTGGTCAAAGAAGTGAAGTGGAAACTCGTGCTAAGAGCTTAAATCTGCCACACAGAAAGTGAGTCTAATGGAAATAATGGAAGGCCACCTAGACAGACAGAGACAGAGACAGAGACAGAGACAGAGACAGAGACAGAGACAGAGACAGAGACAGACAGACAGACAGACACACAGACAGACACACAGACAGACAGACAGAAGAAGGAGTCAGAATTCCCAGGACAACTGCCTTCCTCTCACAGTAAAGGTGCAGGCCACTTATAAGGGCGCGCCACTTATTAGCATTACAACGGCACTAACGTGTCCTAACAGTGTTCCAGTGGCAATTACAATTCAACCTGACTTCTGGAGGAAGCATTCAAGCTACAGCATCCAACTGTACCCTACAGGATTTCACTTGCTTTTCCTATCTCAAAGAATAGCACCATCACATCAGAACTCTACAGCTTCCACTACAATTTCCTTCTCTGTCCTTACCACCTTTCCCTCTCCCTGACATCCGATCACACCCTGCCTTTTCTGGCCCCAAACTCTGTCCCAGATTCTGTCAACCTGTTCTAGCCTGTGCTGAGGAAAGATTTTCCTAAAGCACACACTGGACCCTATGCCCTTCACAGCTTCCCTCTGCCCCAGGCCTGACTGGTAAGGCCCCCCACGATGTTTACTTACCTCTTAAGCCTGGCCCACCATCACAGTGGCATTTTCCCCCCTAGGTCTTGAACTTGCATTCCTCTCTGGCTCAAAGGCATCACACATACCTCTCCTTCTCCCTCAAATCCTCTTCCTCCACCCCAGCCCCTATAATCCCTGCGCTGGTGGACTTCTACTTCTCCATCAACAACTGTATTGCAATTGTCTGTCGAAAGCAGAGTCCTTAGGACAAGGTCACACCTTACCTTTATATGCTTAGTGCCAAATACAGTAATACTGCAGTTACTAATGAGTAACAGTACTCTCCCTCTATTTGTTGAACTAATGGATGGAGCTTAATCTTAACAACCCTGCATAACAAGTATTATCAGTCTCATTTAAAAGAACACAAAGAGGTTAAGCAATCCATGCCAGTACCCTGAGCAAGCAAGTAAAGCCAGGGTTCAACCTGCAGAAGGGCAAGCATAAAGTGCATGTTCTTTCTGTTCCATTTTGACTGTTGCAACCAAAACAGAGATGGGACACGGTCCTCACAAGTCTGGCATCACGAGTCAACAGAGGGGCGAGACACATGTATTAATCTTTCTAAGACAGCGCAGTTGTGGACAAACAGACATTGGGTGTGCACAGAGTAAATGATCATAAAGACAGGAAGTAAAGGAAAAATAAATTGATGGGGAGAAGGGAGGCTATGGTTTAAAAGCTTGGTCAACAATAGAGGATTAGGAAGAGAATCCTAGCCAGATGCAGAAAGTAAGTCTGGTTTTCTTCTACATCTACTGCTGCACTTGAATAAGCTCAAGAAATTAATATTCTGAGTATAGTATAGATGACAACACTGCTAATGTCAATATTTTGACATTTCAGAACACTGAACTGATTAAATGTACAAAAGTATAAATGCCAACAAGGATGATGATTTCTCAGAAGCATCACGCATTATCCTGAGAGTGGTTTTTGGAGGCTGCCAGAATTCCCAGGCGGGACATTACGAGCGGATTTCTTCATGTCTTGAGCCTCATCAACGTATTCTGCTGTGTTCCAAGTGCTAATTAAAATTGCATACCGATTGCCAAAGTAAAAGCAAAAATGCTTACATTAAAATAAGTGTCTAAATGAAATGGCTCAAAACAGAGAGGCTGAGTTCAAGTTGACGCGCAGCGCTCCGCTCAACCCTACCCGACAATTGTCCAGGGAGCAGGCCGAGACCCAGGCAGAAAATCGAATAGTGCCTATTTCCTGGCATTTGTAATTATTCAAAATAGATAGAGCTTTAAAGTTTACAAAACAACAGCTTCCTAAGCAAGTTATCATTCCACTTTGTCCTTGAAAGATGGAAATGATTTGATTTGGAATTCTGAGGTTAAACATGAAGAACACAGGTACATATCTGAAGATTTGGGGCGGGGGGCAAAAGGTCACCAATGACCCCAACCTTCTTCACAAATAGAAGAATAATTTAGCATTTCAACTCATATTAAGGACTGTTTGTACCTCTACCAGTAATAGTTAAGTAAAAGCAATTCAAACCTTAATCTGCATTTATTGAGCATTCAATGTGTATTATATTTCATTTTCAATGTCCAAGTCTAATGATATGTAGTTAGGAAATTTTACCAACCTCTTTTTTCTTTTGAAAATCATCTCATTATAATGATTTGTAGAATAAATCTTTTAATATGGTCTTGTTTGGCTATAAAATAATTCATCATACACTAAGAACTAAACATGTGGGCTGGGGAGATAGCTCAGTGGCCTAAGTACCTGCTTGGCAAGCGCAAGGACACGGATCCAATCCCCAGTACCACATGTCCTTCTAGCCCTAAAACCTGGTATGGTGGCACATGCCTACAATCTCACCACTGGGGAGGCTGAGATAGGAGGGTCACTATGAGTCTGAGCTGTCGTGAGACCCTGTACCAAATAAATAAATAAATAATAAATAAATAAATGATTTTTTTAAAAAAGAACTAAAATTGCGACTTGTACTGACAGGTATCTTTTAATAATCATTCCTACTCTCTCTGTCTAGCCAAGGCCCTGCTGAGCAGTGTGTTTCCTAGGCCCTCACCCTGGAGAGTGAAAGAGCCCACAGGCTCTACTCCAACACCATGCAACTTCCCACCTCCCCCACTGTGCACCTGCTCTGCCATTGCCCGGGGGCCCTTGGGGGTCGTCCCCTTGCCCCATCTGCCATCGCCAGACACATCTTTCCAGATCCACTCTAAACTTCCTTTGTGATGGCAGGGCTCCTCTTAAAGCAGGATTACTGTCTCTCCCTGGAGCCATCAGGCCATTTCATTTATTCCGCTACTGTGGCACTGAGCACCCTGCAGTGGAACTGTGGACAGAAAGAACTCATTTATCTTCGTTACTCTAGTGCTCTGTACAGCTCCTGTCACGTAAAAGATAGTCAAGACATGTTGGCTGGAAAGGAAATACTAGTATCTGGTGGTTGGGTGGAAGGAACTGAAGATAAATCTTACAAATGAGAATAGGGAAGTTGAATCCATCAGGAATAAAGAAAACCTACAACTGGATGCCAAGTCAACATTTGATGCCAATCTAAAATACACGAAGGAGTAACTAAAAATCATGTAATTAGAGAACAGGAAATTTCAAGACAGTTGAGGCTGCCTGTTGCTACACAGATAAGAAAACTGAGGCCCCTGGCACAGGGCCGGTTTTGTGACACCCAGTCAGGTCTCTTAGCCTGCAAGCTCACAGTGTCCCCATGACAGTTTGCCATCTGTCTCTCTGGAGAACTTTTCTAGCCAACGGTAATCACCAGAGGTGACATCTACAGTCTAATGTCCAACACTCTGCGCGCTCTGACACAGAAGCAGGGCAGGCTGCTTTGGAAAACAAAACAAAACAACAACAAAAAAAAACAGCTGTTAAATAAAAACAAATGCTTGCCTGGGTGAATCCACCTGGGCCTTCAGGTGCATCCCTGAAGGGTTAAACTGTGCTGCCTGTCTTAAAATACAGTGTTTTTAAAGTATACTAAAAAAGAAAAAGCAGAATAGTTATGAAAAATGCTCTTAAAACAAAGAAAATCACTTATTTTCAGAGAAGCTACTATGCTACCCATAAAACAGACAGGGTTCCCTAAACACTGGCAAAGATACCTACACATATAAATTAGGCTTTCTCCGAGGTACATTATTAAAATACTAGGAGGAAACAAACGGCAGATTTGGAGGAAACATTAAGTTGCCCTAAGTCAGTGAAATCGACTTTATTTTTGTACCTTTAATTACTCACTATGGGACTGATTTTTACTAGAGACCTTAAGATAAACTAGAAACTATGTGTTTATCAAGCTGTAAAAACAAAATCCAACTGCATTAAGTGTAGCATTTTTATGGCACTGGGAATTGAACCCATCGTCTTTGTACTGAGTTACATGAAACAAGGTCTCACTACATTGCTGAAGCAGAGCTAGAAATTGTAATTCTCCAGCCTCAGTCTCCAGATTACTGGGCCTACAGGTGTGCACCACCATGCTTAGCTTAAGAAGGAGTATGCAACCAGTCACATTAGGTCATAAATACCACCACTTAACAAACATAAAAACTGAATATTTAAAAATGATCTGTAGTACTAGAAACAAACTTTTACTTACATAATTAGTGTTGTTACATAGTTAAATATAATGTAGGAAAAATGAGAGGAAAAGTCAAAAGATGCTAATGATTGGTCTCTGATTTTGCTCCAGTTTTCTTAGCAATTAAGTATTAATTTGTGAATTATCCATGTCAAACCTGTTACTGGTGGACATATGCTCAGAGGAATGTGAACTGCTGTCAGATTAGGGAAAGTACTATTAGGAGGATAAAACTATTCCAGGAAAATAAATACTTGCTGTCCCAGCACTCAGGAGGCTGAGGCAGGAGAATCATTGAGTTTGAGGCCAGCCTGGGTTACCTAAGGAATGAATGGTTAGCATGAACTACATAGTGAAATCCTTTCTCGAAAAAACCTAAATAAATAAATATTTTCCAAAATCATAATAGGTATTTTCTTATTGCTTTCTGAAAAATTAACCACAGTAGTGTTCTCCTCCATGAAAGCATACTCCTAAGTTACAGTATTAAGCATCCAGAAGAAAAATGAATGGGTAGTAGTTCTTTAGTATTTGAAATTGGTATCAAACTGAAAACTGTCAGAAACAACTGAAGTATTTTGCAAATAAACAAACTGAAAACTGAAAAGCGGGGACCATAATAGATACATGTAAAAGAGCAATTTAAAAATTCAGGCCTTGAAGTCAAATAAATTTGCACAAGCTGGGAAGGAGACACTGAGTAAATTATTTTGAGAAGCCACAAGTTTATTACGTATATGAAGCCATTTGGGGTCATAGACAACAGATCGCATATGAATGATGACACCTAAACAGTCAATTTCTGCAAGAACCAGAGTGCACCCCGTCAGTGCCTCAGATGGCCCTGGAAAAACATTTTGATAAAAAAAAACTAACTATTGAGTGTAAACCCAAAATATAAAAGATCACTGCTCAAAACAACTTAAAGGCAGAAAGTAAACAGAAACATTACTCAGTTATCAAAATACATGGAAGTTAGATGAGAAACATTAGGAGAAGTTAAAAAGTGATTCCAAATATCACAGGTAATCTTCTGATTATCAGCAGCTATTTTATGACAGTCAAAAGAAGTAGTGACTCATCACTGGAGAATAAAAAAGCAGGGTAACTAAGTATTCTAAGAGACCAAATTCAGGAGGGCCAGGTGCAACATTAGCTGGGGGGCACAGAAGCTCTCTTCTACTTCCTGAATTTTAAAATGAAAGTCTCTACTAGCTGGAATTATAAAGGGAAATTTTTGGCCCTTAGTAACAAATGCACTGGAAGATCTGAGATTATAGCTTATTAAGTAAGTGACTAAAACTGTTTTAAGCATGACATTTATTTTGCTTCTGTGATGAGAAAAGAATGATGTTCTTTCTTTTCTAAGAGAAAAACCTGAAATTAGGAGCTTGCTAAGTCATCACCGAGATCCTTTGCATTAGGATTTTGGAATTTTCCAGAAGCTTAAAGTCCAATACAAAATACATACAACTGATTGTGAATAAAATGTCCAATTGCCAGCACAGCAAAGATTTGGTCCACACACTTACTCCATAAGCAGAACTCACCCTTACGCATTCAGAATACCTTTAATAAAACATTCCTTTGAACAAACCATACTTTTCATTAAATCTTAGTTATAATGGTTTCATTCACATAGTCTCCTGCCAGAGAAATGATTTCAGAAATAAGACTTTGCTCCTGACTACTCTAGCTAAGTTCTAACAGGTACATTAGGACCAAAGGCACGTTACTGGATCTGTGAAAGAAACTGAGCTGGTGTCCTTCAGAAGTCCACAAAGTGGAGCCCAGAAAGGATAAAACATAATGAGCATAAATAAAGATGACCGCCAAAGATAGAAAATTGCATTATCAAAGCCCAGAAATCTAATAAACTCACAAATTCAGTGTAAAGGTTGTGCTCAGCCCAGCAGTGTATTTTATTTCTTTAAAACCTTTGTGGGCAAAGCGTTTCACATTTTTTTCAAAACCTCAACTTATTTTGCCTCTTGTCAATAAAATGGTGAGTAAATGAAACTCAGGACTATAGCTTGTGAAATAGAGATGTGACTCTTGTGGTTCAGAAAACAAGTCACAGGCTGCCAAAATACGTTTTCAAATGAGAAATACAGACACAAACAAAGCTGTACTTCACTCATCGTCTGCACGTGACCTGTATCTGCATCCGTGTCGGCGCAGTGAACTGTACTACAGTAATCATCTCAAATACTGTTCCATATGCTGCTGTCAGCTTCAGGCAGTGTTCTCAGACTGATGTGCGAGTTGCTACAAACTGGGAAACTCACAGTGCAGAAACCCTGGGTCCTAGGGCTGGCCAGATAGCTCAGCGGACTAAAGCACCTGCTTAGGCAACTGAGTGCACGGAGATGGCGATTGAGACTGGGCACACACGCCCGTAATCCCAGTGCTTGGGAGGCTGAAAACAGAAGGAGTACTATTAGTCCAATCTGTGTAGTGAGACCCTGGAGACCACGTACTAAATACATGTAAAAAATAAAAAAAACAAGCCCTGAGTCCTTGGACAACACAGGAGCTGAACCAGAAGGTGAATGAGAATCTGCCAGGCTAAACATAAAGTGCGAATGCTTAGAATGTAGAGAAGATGAGTACAGGTTCACACGCCACTGACTTAGCAGTGCAGTTACTGCATTTCCATTCTCTGCACTCAAATTTGAGAATTACTATTTATTGATTTGTTTGTTTATTTAGTACAAGGTTACTGGGTCTCACTGCACAGATCAGTCTCATAGTGATTCTCCTGTTTTCAGCCTCCCAAGACACCCAGTCTCAATTAAGTCTCAGCCCAGGGGATTGAACCCAGGTCCCTGTGTCTGCTAAGCAGGCACTTTAATCTGCTCAGCTATCTGGCCAGCCCTCAAATTTGAGAATTACAAAGAACTCTCTAGTTAAGAGTTTAATGCTTTCCTTCAAATCTTGACAGGATGGTCCTATTTTGCTGTTTTTAACACAGGAATTCAAGAATCTAAAATACAGTTGTAATAGACTGGCATAACTTTGGGAGTGATAAGAAACCACCAGGGTCTAATGCAATGCTCGATTTAGGAAAAATGAGAGAAAGGGGTCACTTGTGCTTACTTGGTCACTTGGAGAGGCGAAGAGAATCCAGGTGTTTTCACAATACAGAGCTGTTTCATCAAAGCATTTGATGTTTTAATTATACTAGTGAGAAAAAATATAGGGAACTAATTGCAAACATTTTTGGGTTGGTGAGAATGCACCAGAAACGCAGTGAAGAAATCACTTCATAACTCAAAAATGAAATCTACTTAGTCTAGGTTCAATATATGCAAATCTATAAATGTAATCCACTATATCAACAGAGCCAAAACCAAAAATCACACAATCATCTCAATTGATACATAAAAGGCTTTTGACAAAGTCCAACACTCATTCATGTTCAGAGTCCTACAGAAAATTGGAATAGAGGGCCTCTACCTCAACCTGATAAAAGCCATCTATGACAATCCAACAGCTAACATAATTCTCAATGGAGAAAAATGGAAGTCTTTTACTCTCAGATCTGGTACAAGGCAAGGAGGTCCTCTATCACCACTCCTATTCAATATAGTTCTGGAATCATTACCTACAGCCATTAGACAAGAGACAGAAATAAAAGAATAAGAATAGGTAAAGAAAAAGTTAAACTATCATTATTTGCAGATGACATGATAATCTACTTGAAAGACTCAAAGAACTCTTACCAAGAAGCTACTAGAATACATAAATTCAGTAGCATAGCAGGATACAAAATCAACACACAAAAGTCAATAGCATTCCTCTACACAGATAACAAACACACTGAGAGAGAAATTAGAGAAACAGTACCTTTTACAATCGCAAAGAAGAAAATGAAATACTTGGGAACTGACCTAACTAAAGAAGTAAAAGACATTTTCAATGAAAACTACAGTAATATGAAAAAACAGATCCTACAGGATTCCAGAAAAAGGAAAGATATTCCCTGCTCCTGGATAAGAAGAACCAACACTGTGAAGATGACCATACTCCCTAAACTATTATATAGATTTAATGCCATTCCTATCAAAATAACATCAACATATCTCACAGACCTGGAGCAATCATTTCTAAAATTTATTTAGAACCAAAAAAGACTTAGAATTGCAAAGACAATCCTGGGCAACAAAGACAAGGCAGGAGGCATTACAATTCCTGACCTAAAGTTATACTACAGAGCTACAGTGATAAAATCAGCATGGTAATGGCAAAAAAGTAAACCTGAGGATCAATGAAATAGGTTAGAAGATGCAGAAGCAAATACAAACACACTCAGCCACCTTATTTTCAACAAAGGGGCCAAACAGGTTTACTGGAAGAAAGATAGCCTCTTTAACAAATGATGCTGGAAAAACTGGCTCTCCACATGCCAAAAACTAAAACTTGACCCAGGTCTATCACTATGTACTAAACGAAAGTCTAAATGGATTAAAGATCTAAATATTAAAAGACAAGCATTAAATCTCCTGGGAGAAAATCTTGAGGACATCAGGATAGGCAAAGAGTTCATGAACAAAAATGAAAATGCACATTTAACACTTGAAAGAATCAACAACTGGGATCTCCTCTGGCTAAGAAGTTTTTGCACCTCAAAAGAAATTACCAACAGAGTGAAAAGACGACCCACAAATTTCAAAAAAATTTTAACTAATAAGTATTCAGACAAAGGTCTTCTATCTAGAATTTATAAAGAACTAAAAACCATTAAGGTCCTACAATTCAAAGATCCAATCCAGAAATGGGCATCTGACATAAACACACACTTCTCAGAGAAAGAAATCCAACAAGCCTATAAATACATGAAGAAATGCTCCACATCACCAGTCATTCATGAAATGCAAATTAAAACAACACTTAGATACCATCTCACCCCAGAAAGAATGGCTATCATAAAGAAATCAACCAGCAACAAATGTTGGAGAGCTGTGGGGAAAAAGGAACCCTTCTCTACTGCTGGTGGGAATGCAACCATTATGGAAAGCAGTGTGGAGGCTCCTTAAAAAACTAGAGCTGGAAATCTCATTCAATCCAGCTATCCCTCTACTGGGAATTTTCCCAGAAGAACTGAAAACATCATACCATAGTGATATCTGTGCAACTGTGTTCATAGCAGCCCCATTTTGTAACAGCCAAATCTTGGAAACAACCAAAATGCCCATCGTATGAAGAATGGTTGAAAAGATGCAATATTTTTATACAATGGAATATTACTGAGCTGTAAAGAATTATAAACTAGAAGATTTTATATATAAGTGGGTGTATCTTCAACATATACTCATAAGTGAAACAAATCAGTCCTACATGTGTAAATATCGTACAGTCTCCCTAGTGTAAGAACCCAAAAGAACAAATACAAATGAAGAGGCATAACACAGCTGAATGGAAATCAAGGACTTAAAGGTTAAACGACGAAGTGACTGCAAACAGAAAACATACGAAACATGTCAGGACCAAAACCATGCACAGGATGAATTAGATAATGGTCCTAAGAACCTCCAAAAGGTTTATCACATTGAGGATAGCAATGTGTAACACTAAAACTATGCTTGGAATGCCTGTCATTCTGGTCTTTTAGATGTGTGCCGCTTCTAATGTAATTTCAGTTACTGCTATACTCTCAGGTGAATGGTTAGTTTACAAGAAAACAAAAATGGTATTAAATGAGAGTAAGAAACTAGGAAAAATACAGCAGTATTGACAGACTACAATTTTGTATATGCTTAGATTTCTAAAGTCCTGTTTAAAAATGTGTAACTGCTTTTATCACATTCTATAGAGATTTATTAGAACATCAATGATTGACAGATAATACCAATTCCAAGTTAAGTCTAAGGTATTTGATACTTAGAAAGACAGTGATGGTGCACTCAAGTACCTATGTTATAGAGTAATAGTATCACTAAACTTTTCTTCTGGAGGGTTAAGAATATAAGGTTACAGACCAAAAATTAGAGAAAAAGAAGGGCTACAAGGCTAGCCAACATTTTGGTACTAGCCCTTCAAGGTCAGCGAGGACTCAGGACATAAGAGGACCTGTGCCATAAAATCCTAAAACTCAGTGGTTTCCCAAATTTTCTGTTCAAGGAGATTATGGGGCTACGGAGGCAGGGGATTGAAGATATATAGTGTGCCTAAGGAGAGTCACCTAGAGAGAAAACATTCTCTCAGGCTTTCACAGAGACCAAATTGGCCAACCAATGGCCATGACTCATCCAGATGGCTGACACTGACAACAGTTCTACAAATTACTGTACATGGTTCCAAAGTAAATCCTGAAGGGATTTGACTGAGCTTGGGAGATACAAAAGTTCTATGTTTTGTTATATAGGTCTTGCTTTAACTTGCCCTTAACCACCCAGCAGAAAAGTTTAACCATGAGGTATGAAATGTAAAGCTAGATTAGTATGCTGAGCTATAAAAGGCTTAAATCAACAGCTTCCATCACTACCAGTTTTGCCAATAACCCACTGTGATTATGGAACACTCAATTTATATATACAACTACTTTCTCTTAGTTCAATGAGAAAAAAATTTTTGTATCAATAATAATTAGAAAAATTATCATGTCTACACCCTGTGCTCTGTATAAATACCAGAAGGACAACAACATGCATTGTATCAAATACTGGAATTGTACTAAAAACGTGTTTTGAAACTGTCACATTGTTATTTCTTGTTAAATGTAATAAAAAACTAAAAAAAGAAATTTCCTTGGTCTAAATAAAAGGAAATATTCAAAGGTACCATAAATAGGAAAGAAAAAGTAGTATTTTTTCTAACTCCAGTTATAGAAAAGGCATTGCATTATTTACTAATGAAGGGCAATGAGGACCAGACTGAAAATCTTTCCAGAGCCACACAGTTAAGTATGTAGCCAAGAATACATCTTTTCCAAGAACTAAAACTGCAACCGGTTGGGGAGATAGCTTAGCAGTCCTAGCACTTGCTTGGCAAGCACAAGGACTCGGGTTTGATCCCTGGTACCACATTCTGCGCAAGGCCTTGTATCAAAAAAACAAAACAAAACAAAAAAACTAAAACTGCAAGACCAGTGCTCTCCTCATCATGCTGTGCTATTCCTGAGAGAAAAGAATGCAAAAACATAAAGCACACATGCTTGGAATGGAGAGAAGGTGCGTATAGGCTCCCATACCACTCTCCGTTATCAGTGCAGTTACAGCATTTCCATTCTCTGCACTCAAATTTGAGAATTACTTTCTTTATATTTATTTATGTATTTAGTACAAGGTGTCCAGGGTCTCACAGCACAGGTCAGTCTCAACCTGAAAAACACCAGTTTAAAACATCCTCCTATGAAACAGTGGACGATAACAACTCAGGTTAGACAGCACACCGGTGGGAAGAGTTTATGTGCTCTGTAATGCTAACTGTCAGAAGCTCTGCATCCCTGATTCAAAAAAGCCGAACAATGTACTTTTGTCACAAACCTGTAATTGTTAATCTTGAATTAGTAAAATAAAAGTTATCGCAATCACATCCACAAGCACATCAGACTTCTCAACTTCCCATTTCTGAACTCATACCTAATATTCATCATGTTCATCAGTTAAAATTATTTTCCAGGGCTGAGGATGTATCTCAGCAGCTCAGTACCTACCTAGCAAGGGTAAGGTCCTGAGTGGGATTCCAGGTCCAAAAACCTTATTTTCCACCAACAGAGCATTTCTTTACCAGTCATGAGTACAATGCCCGCTCGCTGCTCGCAGAATTATGCTGAAGTTGAACTACCAGAGCTTGCTATTACCCAACTCTGGTCTTATAAGTCAAGGTAAAGTTACTATAAAATACTATTTGAGGGCCGGGGATGTAGCTCAGTGGCACAGCGCCTGCCTAGTAAGCGCGAGGCCCAGAGTTCGGTTCCCGGTACCAAAAAATAAAATAGTGAAAATACTATTTGAATTTTCATTAATACAGAAGTTTACTACATTTTTAAAACATTCCTATTATTTAATGATAGTGTTATAACTCCAAGCCTGTATCTTTTTTTAATTTTTATTTTTAAACAGTACAAAATAGTATTAAAATAGAAAAATTACAAATGATACAGAATTTCGCTAAACAAAATATGAATTTCACAAACATAGTATTTTGGCTGTTCTTTACCTTCTGATGACATTTGCTGGTTTTTCTGTGTTGTATTTTTCTTTTTTTTTCTTTTGATACAGGGTCTTGCTATGTTGCCCTGCCTGTCCTCAAACTTGTAATATTCCCGCTGCAGTCCTAGCAATGTTTTGGAGATTTGGAATATATATTTGAAGGTATCCTTTCCTGAACTTGGAGTGAATTTTAGTAAGTTGATAACTTAAGAAAATTAAATTTCTGTATAGACATGTAATTATTCACGCAGTACTTACGCAGGAAATGTGTCAACAGAAAAATTTACATTCATGGTTAACAACCTGAGTTGTATGGTGGCTTCAGTACAAGTCTGAGACTGTGCAGCCTCACATCAGATAAAATGGGGCAGATCGAGAGGAAAGACCTAAGGGGAGAGCAGCTGCAGACCCCTCAACTTCTCTACGTTTCCATGTTGTTCCTCTTACTGGTCAGAACACTTCAGAACCAGGCTGGACATGGTCACTTCTGTCCTTTCTCTACTGGTTATCTGAAAGAAAATACAGCTTTTGGAACACAGTGTCTTTCCCCAGGCCTGATGTACAAAATGTGAGGTCCACTTTGCAGCAGGTATTTGGCCACTTTATTGAGATAATAAATGAAAAATTACATCAACAAGCAATAAGAGAATACTTCCTTCTTCACAATTCGTACATAATAGGATGATTTTCCAGAAAAGATAATGCCATAAATTGAGCAGGAAACAATCGTTAGAGGTCATAGGGTTATCAGTTTTCTATATAATCTATGAAATGATCTATATAATTTGAACTGGGAATGGTTTTAACTGGCTCACTCAATACAACCCAACCCAAAATATTCGATGGGGGTCGGTGCCAGGAGCTGCTTCGTTCCTCCAATCCACCAGCAAGGTGAGGGGCAGGTCCTACCTGCCAGGCTTTGTAAACCCACCCTGAGCCCTCTTCCGGGCCTCCTGCCCCTCTGCCTGACCACCAGGCCGGGCTCTCAGGCTGCTCCCCAAAAGCTGCTCATCCAGTTTTAAGCTTGCTGAGAACCTGGGACCAGGTCGCTGACAGCAAAACCCTAATGAACCGACGCTGGACTTTCACTTGTAAGGAAGTTTCCAGGCAGCTTAAGTGTTCCGGGAACAATTCGTCTTGCTTTTGCTAATCAAAAGGTTACAGGAGCACGGGTGAAATCCAAAGTTGGCTTAGCAGAGAGGTGCCACCATCTCCTCGCTGGAAGGCGCGGCGACCACGTGAGGAGTGGGGACAGAAGCCCCTCGGCCCCCGCGCCTTCCCCCAAGACCCCTAAGCGGGCGCGCTCGCGAGGCACTGGGGCGGGGCGGGCGGACCCAGGTCCCGCTGCTCGCGGGGCAGGTGACCGCGGGGACACCGTCCCCAACACCGCCCAACACGTGCAGCCCCGTGCCCCACTTGTTGTGACCCGCCCCCCTCAACCCCGAGTGTCTCCTGGCCCAAGTGCTTCGGACACTGTCCCCGGCCAGGCAATGTGGCAGTGACAGGCGACCATAAATATGCAGGAGGGATGGAGCCAAGATAGCGGCCACGCGGGGCCGGTGCTCCCGGGGGACGGGCAGCTGGAGCCGGGCCCGAGCCGCCACGGCCGCGCAGCCAAGGCCGGGCGGGCGGCGGCGACGCACTCTGGGCACCGAGGTCGCGGCGGGGACCCCGGGCGGGCGGCCGCGCTCCCAGAGCACGGCGGGCAGCGGGCTCCGCCGCCCCCGGGCTCCGCCGCCGACGTCCCCGGCCCCGAGCCCCGCAGGAGGCGCCCGCTGTCCCCAGCCGCGCGACCCGGCCGCATGGAGCCCGGCGCGGCACCCCGGGCCGCGGAGCCCGCCGCCGGCGCCCGCCACGGCGACGGCAGGAAGAAGATGGCGGCGGCCGTGGCGGCGGCGGCAGCGGCGGCGGCGGCGGCGGCCTCTCACGCGCCGCTGACGCCAATGGCGCGCGCCGGCCGGCGGGCTGCGGACGGCGGCGGCGGCGGCGGCGGCGGCCCGGGCTCGGGCGAGGGGCGGGGCGAGGCGGGGCGGGGGCCGGCCGCGGGCGGAGGCCGGGCGGCGGGCTGGAGGGAGCTGGCGGCGGCGGCGGCCTCGGCCTCGGCGGGGACGGCAGGCGGCGCGCGGAACATGGCGGGCGTCGGCGACGCGGCCGGCCCGGGGGAAGGCGGCGCGGGCGCGCAGGCGGAGCAGCCGGACCGCGGCGGCCAGGGGCCCGCGCCGGCGCCCCAGCACACCGAGACGCTCGGCTTCTACGAGAGCGACCGGCGGCGGGAGCGGCGCCGCGGCCGCGCAGGTGAGCGGGGGCGGCGGGCGGCGCTAGGCCGCGGCCGGGCGCCCGGGACCCGCGAGCGGCGCGAGCGGCGCGAGCCCGGCCCTGACAGCCCGCGGCCGCCGCGCCCGGCGCCCCGAGGAGGCTGGCCGCGGGGTGCGGGGAGCCGGGCGGCGCGAGCGGGGCCGCGGGAGGAGACGCGGTCCGGGGCGAGGTGCCACTGCCGCTGTGCCGGGAACCTGTTACCTCGCCCTCCGCGGGAGGAGGTGACAGGAGCCGCTGACAAGTGGGGAGAAGCCCGGGAAGTTGGGGCGCCCTTGCCAGAGCAGCGCTATTTAGCACTCTTTAAAACGGTACATGGGAACTTTTTCCTAAACTGAAACTGCCACATAAGAAAACGCACACGACACAGGCAGGAATCCACAGGAATAAACGCTTTAAAGCAAACTAGGGTACGATTCCAGGGAGGTCTAGGGTTGTAATATGGCTTTTCAAGGATTTTTTTTTTTTTTTAAATTGCATTTTTGTTCGTATCGCAGTTGTGTATTAGGAGTAAAAGTAAGATTTTGAGATGTGTGTTTTATTTAATATGGAGTGGTCACTGGGTTTTAATTCTTGTGTAATTCTGAGTGTTGAGCAGCAGCTGAACCATAACTTCATGAAATTTCTTTCAACTAAAAAATCGATTGTGGTACAGTTGAGTAGGGGCTCCTTAGCTGTTCGGTCCCGCAGTTCAAGCAAGTGCATGTTTCAGTCGACTGACTTAACAATCTTGGATTGTTCCTGGGTATTGCAATGATAGCAGTCCTTAAGGGCTGGTCAGAGGAGGTCCTACTTGGCTTGCTAGTTCTCAGAACTGGGCGCAAGTTTCCCAACAGGTCTGTCTTTGAAAACTTCATTGTGGACTGCCTAGTTTGGTCTTTTTCAGTTAACCACTAAAAATTTCTCAATCCTATTTTATTTGGTTTAACTTTTGGTTAAACACTTGTGTGCAGGAGTATTTACTTTCTGAATTGGCAAGCTCGATGGAAGATAAAATATTAAATCTCTCAGCTGTCTGTTTAGACTTGATTGTTCAAAGTACTCTTGTGCAAAGAGATGTGGCCACATTTCACCATAGTTTCTTTAAAATGTTTCTGACTTTAAGGAAAGCCAGCGCTTTAGAAGCTGTTTTGCTGATTGCATGAGAGCCAGTGAAGTCTTCACTAGAGAGGCGCCCACTTGTTTCCCGGTTCTTCTGGGAGGTCGCCCGAGTGTGTGGGTGCTGGACACACGCGTAGGTGCCACCTACCCAGTGGTCGTGCTTACGCGGCTCTCTGAACTTGGCCCTTCACAGCGCGGAAAGCCTGGCAGACGATCCTCACCTGCGAAGCTTCCAGACTCAGCTGTTCGCATGGTCAGCTCCATGTTCTGTGTGAAGATGACAGTGGCCTCCCTTTTGTGTTAAGTCACAGTAACCATGGGGGTCCAGGGCCCAGACAAGCACCCCAGGGAGTGAGTGTGTGTCGGGGATCACGCTGTGGTCCATGATCCCTTGACATGCCTGCCCTGCGCACAGCCGTGGAGGCTGCTGATGCTGCCCATTGGTCACGCTGCACTGACACAGGCGTGCCCGCTTTGTTAGTGATCTTTCTCTTTCTGCAGTCATGAGGGCCCACCAGGCTGTTCTCTTCCACGCCTGGATGACCTTTGCCCTCCTCTCCAGACTTCAGAAAACTCTGGTCTGGGCGCAGGGCCCTTGCATAGCACCCCACCTAGTGCCAGACAAAGAGCATTGCTGTCTGGGTCCAGCTGTTCCCAGCTCCCACGTTCTACAGCCCCTGCTCTGCACCCTCACCCTTGCACCCCTCTGCAGCTTGGGCGGGCCTTCGACGCTCCTTCTTGAAAGTCGTAACCTTTGTGTATCGGAGACCTGACCATCATCAGTGCCAAAAATCTCCCTTCAGACTCTTGGGAGACCTTCGTTGGTCAGTCTCAGTGGAATTCTTAAGTGAGTATACAATTTTTGTGGTTGGCCATAGTCTTTCTTTCCACAGAGCGAAATCAAGTGCAATTAGTGTAGTGTTTGTTGTGTGGCATTCTTCTCCTTCATTTGTTTACAGCAATACGCACATATATTAGTTCATGTATATACAGCAGTGTGTGCGGTATACGCTTCTGTACGTCCAGTGTGGTCTGCCTTTTCACTCCTTTATTGCTTAATTCCGGAGCTCTCTTTTTGACTTACACAGCTCCTGGCAGGAGGCTGAAACTTCCCTCCGTTGTTGGGACTTCCACCAGACAAGAGGTGGCTGCTTTACCATTCCTATATGTAGGCACAGGACTTGAACTCTGGGAATGATGGTCATAAAAAAAAAAAAAAAATCCTGTACTTGTACCTCTTCTACGTTGTTTCTCCTACTACCAATTTCCGTTGTTTTGTCTAGTTAAGTTCTGAGTGAGTTTTGGGTAAGAACATTCACCTTGGGAATCTATATGCAGGAAGTCAACTTTGGACTAACAATGAGGCAACCTGTGTTCTTGGCTTGGTGCAGATGTTGAACTGCTTTGTGAACCCTGTGCCTGCTTACACTGCTTGGCTAATCCGTTTGGCCGTTGTTTTATAGCCCTGCTACTAGGCAGTGTCTAAATGGTCTGAGCGGGTTTCACTGATATGGAAACTTCACAAAAGGCTCCACATAAAATAAGTGCAGCCCCTGCCGGTGAGCGTGAACAGGACTTCTGGAAGGCGACTGGGAGATCCACAGGAATAGGCCTTTCCTGTAAAATGCAAAGCCTCGACAGACACAGACGTACAAGGCCTTTCCAGAAGTTACTCTTGCGTTTTGGAGCTGGAACTACCTCCTATTTGTCTTTATTTATCCTTGAACTTTTCCTTGTAAGGTTGAGCCAGGACCCTGCTGTATACTTCGGGCTGGCCCAGAATTCATAATAATCCCCCTGCCTCTGCCTCCTGAGGGCCAGAATTACACGCGTGCACCACCAAGCCCAACTCCTGCTGATCTTTGTAACAGTTGCCAGAAAAGATTTGCAGTAGGAAAAAATATTTCAATTATTTGTTTATTTTTAATTGTTTTTAATTATTTTTGATATCAAGGACCAAACCCAGGTCTTCCAGTTTGCTATGCAAGCATTCTACTGTTGAGCTAAATCCCCAGCCCCTTTAACTATTTATAATTTATGTCTTCTCTTATTGTAATTCAAATGTTAAGTTCTTATAAATACCATTTTATTGAAATAATTTTTTCTTTGCCTCCCATAGAATACATTATATAATTATCTCTGTGGCCTAACTCAGTTAATTTTAAAATTATGCTATAGAGTTAATTTTTACTTATAAAAAGTGAAAATAATTAAAAATCTCCTGGGTAAATTGGAGTAACCCCAAGCCTGAGACTGATCAGGTACAATTCCTTCCCACTCTGAACAGTCGGTGTTCTGCTCTTTAAATTCTCACCCATTTTGTTTAACTAATATGCATAGTCAAAACAATGAAAAGCTGCTGGCTTGAGTTTTGATCAGTTCATTATCTTGGCATTTAAAACTGTTCCTTTTCAGCCTAAGTTACCTGCCACAATTTAGCCCTAGCAGCTCATTTGAGTGCCTCTTTGGGGCCCATTCACAAGAGCAGTCTCTAGAAAAGCTCTCCTTGGCAGATACCGCTAACACTCCCCCCCTACCCCTCCCCATTTTTGGGTTGCTTAAGGAACCTTGTGACCTTGAAAAAAGTAACTTCTAGTTTTTTGTATTGCCTCTTCCATCGTGAATTCATGGACACTCTACCTGTTCTTTACATTGCTAGCTGAGGTTATCCACGTTTTTGAAGGGTTTAAAAACTTAAAGATAGTGTGGGCGGTGGTTTCTTTACTTACATTTGGCTTGGGAGGGCAGAATTACTATTGTATTGATTCCCAGAAAAGTGGATTCCTAATTGGTCTTGAACAGGGAGTATATCTGTATCTGTGTAATGAACTTAATTTAATATTTTAGTGTAACCATAGTAAAATGAAAGCTTTGAGTTACTTAAGGTGATCTTTGACTATTTCATGTATTCTTAACTGTTGAACAGTATTACTTTCCAATTTACTTTTTAAATGTGCAATGCTATTTTAAGGAGGATATATTTAGCCTTATTACTAAACATATAAATATATTTGTGATTACTCATTACTTTTAATTAATGCTTTCTATCCTATTTCTCATTTCTAAAATAAGCAATCGCAGAAGATAAACAGAATGGTTCTTATAGGGAAGCAACTTGCACTATACTTTTTCTTAAACTTAAGGTCCCAGATTATACAGCAATTTGTGGTAGGAGATGAATAGTATTTAAAATATACCAGAGAAGTTGGTGTAGCTTTATGATTGCTGTTGTTTTCCTGCTATTAAATATTCACAATTGTCAAGATGTAATCTTCTAATGTAGAAGCCCTCATGTAATAATTGCTAAAATACCTCTAGAAAGATTTTTTCTGGACATTATTTCTGCATAAGAACTAATAAACTAACAGTTGTTAACAGCCAAAAGGTTAAGCTAGGACTTGGAGAAGAAATGTTTGTATTCCTTTGTTTTGGAAAAGACCACTCTGCAGATGGGAAGGCAGATGCCGACATAACCAAGGTGACTCCTTTGCCAGGACAGAGAGAAACGCCTGCAGCCCAAGGCGGAAGCCGAGGCGCACCTGGCAGCTCTCTTCCTGACCGGCTGCCCTCAGTGGCGGGACCTGATGCCTGTGCGCATCTTGATCCCATTTAGGTCCCTTCTCCTCCTCTCCTTTCTGTCCTCCCACCCACTCCCAGATCTTCTTCCCATTTCATTGTCTTTCTTTCTCCCTCTTTCCTGTCTTTTATTAGAGAAACCTGTTCCTGCTGTATTTTACTTAGCACAGTGGGCTCAAGGTGCATCTGTTTTCCTACAAATGACTCAAACTCATCTTTCTTCATGGCTGAGTAGTATTCTGCACATACAACATGACCATGTTTCCCTTGTTCTTTGTTCTTCTGATGGCATGTAGGGCTGCTTGTAAGACTTTAGCTATTGGCTTACTTTTTTCTCATTGCTGGGACAAATACCCGACACCCAAAATGAAGAAGGAAAGGTTTATTTAGCTCACAGTTGGTGGCGGCTTCATCCATGCTTGGCCGGCCCCAAAGCAGAGTGGCACGTGGCAGAGGGCAGCAGCTCATCCTGGCGAACAGCAGAGAGCCGAAGGGAGGAGCAGCTGAGATAGTTCCCAGGCCTCTCTCCCCTCTTTACATCTGTGTGTGGATTACCTGGCTCAGGGCAACAAGTATAGCACTCACACCCATGATCCCAGCCTTGGACCAAGAATTAATCACAAACTTTAGAAGCCGCGCCAGTGACTGAATAAGACTTTGGGGGTACAGCGAGACACAAACCATAACACCTGTTATGAGTTGTGAGGCTGTACGCTCTCAGGAATACAGCAGAGGAGATATAGCTGGTAAAGAGTGGCATCGATAGATGAAAAATAGTAGTTTCCTGCTGTGCTCCCTATAGGCAGATATACCCCAGATCACAGGATAAATAAGTTCAGGTAAGTCATGAATGCGAGAAGTGTCTTAGTTACTCTTCTCTTGTTTGTGGGGCAAATACCCGACACCCAAAAATGAAGGAAGGAAAGGTTTTTTCAGTTCAGAGTTACTGGAGGTTTCAGTCCGTACTCGGCCAGCTCCGAGGCAGAGGGGCACATGGCAGAGAGCAGCAGTTCATGGCGGCGGAACAGCAAGCAAGGCAGTAGAGGCAACCAACCAACCAGGGCAACAGAGCGAGTCTGTTTCTCTGTCTCCTCTGTCCCTTTGTATTACATTCAGGCTCTCTGCCTCAGGATACCCACCTCAGACCACACATAATCCCAGCAGTACTAAGATCCATAATCTCAGCGGTACTAAGACACATAATCCTAGTAGGTCATGAGTTAGTCTCAAACTCTAGAAGTCCCCGCCCCATGACTACATGAGGCTTTGGAGGGACAACTAGACACAAACCCTAACAGCACTAAAACTAAGGTACACTTGGCCACTGAAGATGAAGTAGCACACCATGAAGTACAGCAGCCGCCAGCAAGCAGCGAGAAGACCACACAAGCTACAGGTCCCGAGTCCAGGCCACGCAGTCCCCTTCTGGCTTTGGGTACAGCTGAATCTTCTTGTCTGGAAATGATTGTTGTAGATGAATAAAGATAATGTAAGGAAGAGAACTTGCTAGATTTGTAGTTGAAAGATCTGGGTTCTGGTCCCATTTGCCTCTTCACTTTTCAGTAACTTTGGACTAGTCACTTCTTCAGTTTCTTCCTTTGCAAAGTGTGAGTGCCAATAGCTGCTCTCTTTGGCTGCCATAATGTGAGAACTGCGTGAAGTAGCCTGCACAGCCTTTGCCACTGCCTCGTGCTTCAGAGTGGAAGGATCCTAGTTGCCTACTCAGTGCCACCTTGCCAGGAGTAGGTGAGACGGAGGAAAGACGAAGATGTTGGGCTATTTAACACCGCAAAGTTAGATGTCTTTTTTAGCCCACAGTTCTGTATATTTTAAAACCTCTCTGGGGCTCATCAACATAGTGTCGCTTGTGCGCAGAGATGACCTTTCCACCCAGGGCTCTCTCAGGTCTGGACCTCAGGGAGGGAATGACGCCACGCATGGTTCTTGCTCTCGGGTCACTCATGGTCTGATGAAGTGGGTAACAGCGCAGCTCCTTCACTGTGTGCCCCTTGCCGCTGGAGCACAGAGAAAGGGTGTGGGATTCCACTTTTCCTGAAAGAGCCCCACACCTTGTAAAGAAAGCTCTTGAGACATTGATAGGTGACATAGTCTACAGCAAAAAGCATGCTCTTAGTGACAGACAGGTTGGCTTTGAATTCTGGCTCTACTCTTACATCCTGGTGGCCTTGGAGACCTCTTTGGCCACTGAGTTGCTTGGCTTCTTCCCCTTGAGCGTGACTGTAGCTAACTACACAGTGGGCTTTGCGGTTGTGAGCACGCGTTCAGCGTGTGCTTCTAGCACTTCATGCTTCACATTCTCCAATAGGAAATCCAAATCCCTTCTAATCATGTGTTGTATTTCTAGGGAAGAATCTTAACACAGTATTGTTTTGTATTTAGTTGAGACACTTTTATTTACGTTGTATAATTCAGTGTTTATAGAAAACTAGCTATGTAATTTGCTGAGTATGCTAGTCACATTATCTTTCAACCTTAGAAACAGGATTGCAGAAATAGTAAACATAGTATATACACAGGATAGCTTGGAGAATTGCACTGCTGATTTCTATAGGTCTGTTGGATAGAACTGTTACTGCTTAATTTTTTTTTCTTTTTGATTTGACCAGTATTGCATGCTTATATCTGGTTTTCTAAGGAACTAATTTGAACCATTGTTGAATTCACATCATTTTGTTTAATGAACTCTATGTCATTTCTTTATTCCCTTAAAAAAAATTGGGCTGCTTAAACTGGGCCAGAATTGGTTGATGTTACAGAACTTGGGTAATCAATGAAATGGTCATTCAAGACATGGTTTCCTGCTTCGCTGTTTTCAGTGCTTGCATGTGTATGCCATCAGTTCCTCGGCGACCTGTGTGGAAGGCAAGCAGGAAGCAGGTGTTTGAGAACTGCACAGGCTCAGTCCCCCGGCCCCTGCGGTGGGGCTCTGCCCCCCCCCTTGGGATGGCGGCTGCTGCAACCCCTTGTCTTAAGGGCCGTTGCCGAGTACTGATGATAGCAGATACTCCACACCCTGCCGTGACAGACACCGCCCACTGTGAAGGACACTTTTCCCAGTAACCGAGGTATAAACTAGGCCTTTTTACTTAGTTTGCTTTTGTAAATTTAAAGCTATTGTGTGGTAACTAGTTTCTGTGTCTCCAACCCAGATGACACCCACATGGCCACTCTGCTTTACTGAGTGCACTTTCTGTGGACAGGTTGGATCACCTTGTCCCACACACATGGCCTCAGTGGCCACGACTGTGTCGTGCTCCAGCCCGCTGTGGGCCTTGGTGTCCTCAGCTTTGCCGCACTGAGTGAGGCACTGGGGCCTTTCCGTCTTCCCTGGGCCTCCCCGGTCTCAGGACAGTGCTGCCAGCAGCATGTGTGCTCTTCAGAGAGTCTGCTGTTCTCTTCTGTTTCCACTTCTGATTTTTGATTGTTTTTTAATTAATACATTGTTATTTATTTAGCAGTGCTACCAACGCTAAACTTTTTTTTTTTTCAATATGGTGGATCATACTCGGGACCCTGTGCTTGCCAGGCAGGTGGTTATGCTGCTGAGCCATGTCCCTGGCCAAGTGCTGAACAGTTTGATTTTTGCTTTTTGTGTTCATATAGATCATCTTAAATAAAGTCAGTGTTACAGCAAAATAGACAAATGTCAAAAATTGTAACATCAGAAGGAACAAATCATCCACCTGACGATGGGACTCAATTTCCTTTTGCGTCATTTCCTCAGCTCCTGAATATCAGTTCTCCTTGCCACCTGTTTTTGTTCTAAGGACTGTAATTCAGTGCTCCATTTTATGCCTTGATCATTCTTCTCCCTTCCACCTAGTGTATAGCTTTTCACTATTTGTGTTCCCTGTTTGGTTTTATTCTTCTGCTCCATATGTTCTTTTCTCTGGCATCTATTGAGCATCTATTTTATGCTGAGTCTCAGAATGCAAATGTGAATAAGAAACAGATAGAAAAATGAATGTGACTTGCTCTGGAGATACACAGGCAACTAGTGATGCTGTGGGGGTTGGGGGTGGAGCCATCTGGGAGACTAAGAGAAGGTGACGTCCAAGCATGTTCTCCTGTGGACAGCTGGAAGGGAATTCTCCCGCCAAGGAGCAATGTGAACTGCCTGGCATGCTGAGAGGAAAGAAAAGTAGGGTAACCAGAGAAGGGAGAGCTGAAGGTTCAGGTGTGAGGTACAGCTGAAAAAACAGCCCTGGGCCAAGTCGAAGGGAATCTGGCCTCACCAGCCCCGAGGAGCTGACTTCTCTGGGAGGTAAGGGCACCACTTCAGGACATAGGGCTTCAGTCATCTGATCTGGTTGCCAGGCCGAGTTGGTATTGAAGAGAAGGAAGGTTGGAATGAGGGTGTGTAGTTAGGAAGCACTTGTATAACCAGACCCTAACAAAGAAATAGTTAACAGGCATTTGAGGAAGAGAATCCTATGGCTTGGTGAGAGGAGAGCAGTGATCTTCAAAGTTGGCAGTGGCCTTCTAGCATAGCAACCTTCAACGCTGCTGTTGAAGCTGGGCTCTGGGATCTGACTCCAGAAAAATGACTGGGCAGGGTCCTGGCTCAGTGCTCAGTGATTAGGGGCCTGTGGGATATCGAGGTGGGGCTGCCCAGGAGGAAGTTACAAGTGTGGCTCTGGGAGCGGAGATGAAGATAGGATGACTTCAGGAACGAGATGATGGTCTTAGCCCCAGATGTCCAAGGACAATGTGTGTGCAGAACACAGAAAATGAAGCCTGGGACACAGACACGTGAGCAAATACAGGCATCCAAGGGAGGCTACTGTTGTTCTGTAGCCCGTGCTTTATTAGGCTGCAGGGAATAGGGCACTAACCTAGCAGACACCTAAGCTGATGTCAGGTAGAGGAGGAGCCACCAGAGACTTGGGTCAGAACAGTTGGCCAGCCATCTGAGGGAGAGAAGAGTGCCTCTGAGCAGAGGTGTGGCTCGGGGTGGCATGGGGAATTGTGGGGTCAGATGCAACCGAGCAGTGACCTTTGGGTTCAAGATTAGAGTTCTCCAGGGCCAGTAAAATTCATGGATATGGCACCTCCTCTGCTCTCTGTCCTGTTGCTTCTCAGTTTTTGTACTGAATGAACTGACATTTGTGGGTATAAGCCCTTCCAAATGTTCTCTTATTTCTAGATGGAAAAGTGCACTTAATGTGAGCCTACTAGTTTCTGTCTTTCGCTAGTCTCAGCTGTTCCTCTCCACTGCTCACAACGCTTGCGTTCGTCTTTAAAGCAGATCTTGTTCTGAAAAGGTCTTAGCCGAAGTTTTACTTTGTGGAATAGGCTATCCTAAGTTCTTTAGATCTAAACATCTGTGCACATCTTGTGTACATTTAACCTGTGCGACTTCAGTTGTTATTGTGCTGAAAAGAGAAGAGACACAAAAAACATACGTATCAGTGATGCTGCCTTCCCTGATCTCGGAGGAACACACCAGAGGCTGCTTTCCTCTCCTTCTGTGTCAGCTCTCGGTGTATCTGGGAATCACTGACTCTCCAAACAGCTTATGAATCCAATATTGTAAAAAGCACGTGCATATGCCAGCTAGGGGGTCCACTCCTGCAGTCCAGGCTCTTGGTGGACCAAGGCAGGAGGATTGTAAGTTTGAGGCCATCCTAGGCAATTTAGCAGGACCCTGTCTCAAAAAAATAATAAGGGCTGGGGATGTGGCTCAATGATAGATTGGTGGCTTAGTGTGTGTGAGGCCCTGGGTTCAATCACCAGTACTGGGGGAAAAAACAAAAAAAAAAAAAAAAAAAAAAAAAAAAAAGTGGTTTGTACACTTACATAGAACATAAATCCTAAAGGTAACCAAGCAGGGCTCCCAAAGTGATGCTTAAGGGATAGGGAAGGAGGAAGTTGCTTCAGACACAACTGTTGCACCTCACAGTCGATATCTGACTCTAAAAGCCTTTGAAGGAAAGTTTTGGCTGTGAACATTTTCTCCCTCCCCTGCATTCTGTGGCTCTGACACACATGAGGAATACACCCCATGTATGTGCCCTGTGTAGAGGCACATACATGCAGTCAGCTTTGCGTCTGTCAGCAGCTTCAGCGATGTGCTTGGTTAGGACCACAAGACTAGGCCAGGACATAGGACTTCTGGCATCCTTACATTTGGGGGAGCATAGGAGCCAGAGTGGGAAGTTGTGTGCGAAGTCAGAGGCTGTGAGCTGTCAGAGAAGCCACACTGACACGCTGCAGAGACCCGGGGCCCAGCCCTCACCCAGTGGTACCTGAGTGGAGAGCATTTCTTTAACCTGCATTTGCTTTATTTTGCTCTTCTGAGATGAGAGGACTGTGGATGGATTTGCTCCAGAGGGCTCAGGGACAAACAGAGAGTCCTTGGACGGAAAGGTTGTCCGCGTGCGGCTGAGGTTCTGCCCGTGCGTGTGTTGGGACTGCCTTCCGTCGCTGAGCCTTCCTGGGAGCCACGCTGTGCAGACGCACCTTGGCTGGGGCTCCTTGGCTGCTCCAAGAAGGACGCAGTTGCCCAGCACTTCCCCAGCATCGCCCCAACCTTGGGCGGTGCCCGCCTGGACTTGGCTCCCTTTGCTCTCTCCTTAGGCACTAGATACGCCCTTGGTAGCTGCTGTGCCTTCCTGCTCCGTCCCTCCACCCGCCGATCCTGCATCACCTTGAGACGCAGGCAGCTCTGACTCTTCTGGTTCTTAGAACCATTCCCAGCCATTTTCCATTTATACCACATAGAGCCTCAATTCTCAGTCTTATTTACTGGTCCTCAGTGTAGAACTCACATCTAGGAACAGAATTCCGAATGGCTTGGCTTTGCTCTGCTTGTGTTTCATGCGTGTATCACCTGTGGCCCCCGTTAGCCTGTGAGTTCCTTGCTAAACATTATTCTTTTTGTTTTATGTCATTTTTTCTCCATAGAGCTTTCATTGTTGAGGTTCCTCAGTGCCGAACTAACGAGAGGGTACTTCCTCGAACATAACGAGGCCAAGTATACAGAAAGAAGAGAAAGAGTGTACACTTGTATGCGAATACCGAGAGAATTGGAAAAGGTACTATTTTTTTTTTTCATTTCCACACATTATTTTGAAAGCTGTGCCAAAGTATTAATTGTGCAAAAAATTGTGAGCAACTTCAGTTACTCTTCTGAAACATTAGAAATTATGTGATAAGTGATTGTGCTAGGGAGTAGAAATTCTCTTACAGGAAGATTTTGTTAAATGATGTATTTTTAGCATAAGAACCAACAATAGCATATTAATAAGTTTTATCAAAATCTTCACTACTTATTGACCTTTCTATATTTGTGTCCTATCCAGACAAGTTTTTTCAAAGAATTCCTCTCCTGTCCAGTTATGTACTTGTATAGTTTCCTTCAAGTTTGTTTTGTTGGTGGAAGTAGCATGATACAGTGTTCAGTTTCAGTCTTTTCAAGGTTTCAGAAAGCACACAATCTGTATTTTAAATGGAATGAACAGTCTTTTCAGACAGAAAGGTGCTTCTTGAGCGTTCGTCCCAGCAGTGGCACAGAGCGAGCCTAGCAGTCCCACACTCGGTCCCCTGCCTTCTCAGCCTCTGCTCAGTTGGTTGTGAGCCTGAGTGGCTCCAGAATCCCTTGCTAGAAGTAAATGGTTTAGCTAGTACACAGAAACGTATTTTCATACTTGTATACTCACAGAGCTCATGGTAGTCCAGTTGTTTCCTCAGAATCGTGCTTTCCATTAGTGGCTGTCAGGCCTTTGTTGGCTTGCTTCTGGGGTGCTGTAGTCACAGTTGGGATGGTGGCTGACAGGAAGTAGGGGCTTTGCCAGGTGGCCCTGGTCGTGTCCTCCCGTAGGTTGCCATGGCGCAGACTGCTGCAGCATTAGGGGGTCCTGGGTTTGCTGTGGTCAGGGCTATGGAGAGGGTGTGCCAAGGGGATGATGGCCTAGGGTCACGTAGCCTGCCCGGGCCCCACAGCCTTGCTGCTCCCTAGGGAGGCAGGTGATTGAGGACCAGAGGAGCTGCTCCACAGCCTGCAGCAGCTGCACCCATGAGGGCAGAGGTTTCCTAAGACTCTAGATCTGGGAACAAAGAGGAGAGGCATAAGACAAAATAAAAGGTGAAACCATGTCTTATATCTGAAAACACTTCTGTTTGCTTTTAAAATCCCACCATTTTCTCCCTGTGGTAACATGAGGAAAAGTGGAGGTGCAGAGACGGGGGTGGGACAGGCAGCTGGGTTCTGGGTTTGTCCAGCGCCTTGTGCCCTTACTCTGCCTGCCTCAGCCTTTGTTCAGCAGGAGGCTTCCCTCCCCCGTCAGAGCCCACAGCCAAACATGATCACTGGATACCTCAGGTAGGGTGCCCACTGTCTGACCCCTCCTGCCATCCATCCGCCGGTGACACCCACTCACTCCTATGCCTGATGCCTGCTGTATTAGCAAGCTCTGAACCATTCCCAACCATTTTCACTCATGACACACAAACGGAGCAAAGCAAAGCCACTCGTAATTCTGTGAGCTCCACACTGAGGACCAGTAAGTAGGACTGAGAGAACTGCGGCTCTGTGTGGTGTAAATGGAAAAAGCCACAAGAAAATGGTGGGGAATGGTTCTATGAGAGCAGGTCCTGAGATAGCAGGCAGCCTTGCTGCTTTTTACTTTTGTCACTGTGAATACAAACTGTCTCTGGAGGAAGTGCCCACAAGTATGCACGAGATTTAGGTATAAGCAGGTGGTTTTAGACAAGGGTCCACCATGAGGCCCCTTCTGGTCAAGTAATCTGCAGAAAATTACTGTGAAGGTTTTCTTTTTTCTAAGAATAGGACAAGTTTCAGAGGGCACTGTGTTGCTAGCATTGTTCACGGAGCTTGGTTTCACTGAAGGCAAGCTACATAGTGTCAGAGAAGTTGCATTAACTGCTTATACACATTTTTTTTTTCTATGAGGCTTTTGGCTATGGCCTTCTTGGGAAAATTTGACTCAAAAAGCTTTATAGTGTAAATGTACAAAAAGATACCATGTATTTCAGTTTGGACAATTTTTCTGTAACTTCTAAGACCAAGTGAAACTCAGAGGAAAGCATAGTTGAGTTTCAGTTTAATTCTAGGCAAGACATTTAACATGGCTTAGGTAACTACCCAAAGTCACTCTTGTATCTTTATAATGTTTATTTTATATAAGTAGGATCCCACTTAAAGCTATTGCTATAAATATTGAGACCCTATTTAGATTTTTTCCCCCCCTGTACCGGGGACCTGGTGTTTGCCAGACATGCACTTATGCCATGAGCTATATCCCTAGCCCTATTAGATTTTTTAGTCTACCTAAATTTTTTGTTGGTTTCTTCTTAGCTTATATAGCTTGTTTTTAAGTATCTTGATTTACAAACATTTTTGTTTGCAGACAGTTTGGTTCATAAACAGAAATGTTGGACATAATTTTATGTTTGGTTGCAAACTCTTCATTAGATGACTGACAACCACAATTATTTCGCCCATACAAACACAATATGCTCATGTTTTCCAAAATTGTAGGACAAATTAATTAAGGTCGTGAATGGAGGTACCACTGTACCTTAGCTAACTTTTTGTTTTGTTTTTTTTGTTTGGTTATGGTAAATGCTGTAGTGCTTTCATCTAATGTTTTCAGAAAGAGAGACTTGAAAATCTGAAAGCGCTTTGCTTCTACAAAGCTTACACATACTGTAGCATGTATGTCTAATGCTTACACTTGAAGGTAAAGAGAAGATCAGCTCTGTCTTACGCAGTCTGTTTACTAATGTGAAACAAAATAGCCCTAAAAGTTTTGTGTAATGTGTCTGGTTTAGTAATTTATACTTGATATTTATTTATTTTTAAAATTAATTAATTAATTAATTAACTTATTTATTTATTTATTTATGTTATGGCCAGTTCAGCCTGCCCTGGGGGTGGTGCTGATGCAGCATGTGGTGCCAGGGATCGAACTGCGGTCCCTGCAGTTGCCTAAGTAGGTGCTTTTAGACCGCTCAGCTATCTTGCCAGCCCCTATGCTTGATATTTATTAAAAACAAATTGTTTATGTGAAATAATATTTATAACTTTTTATTAACACTTTTTCTACATTCGAACTTCTTATTCTAGTGTGAAGATATAAAGTTGGGGGGCAGTATGGCTTTGGGAGGGCGCTTCTTCCTGTATACCTAATCACCCTTCTCCATCCACTTCAGGTTTTCTGCATGGTCTGTTCCCAGTGTTGGCTCCTTATACACAAAAAGAGACGGAAGGACCCCTTCCCTGCGTTCTGACTAGAGACGCAGGGAGTGAACTGGTTAAGAGGATGAAAGCGAGGGCTCGGCTCCTGGCTGCCAAACTGGGCTCTGTGGTTTGCTAGGTGTGAGCGAGGCAGCCTTGAGCAACTTGTTCACCTTCCTGCACCTCAGGCTTCTCCTGTGTGCACAGGGCGAGTCCTGTACGAGAACCTTGAAATCCTGATATTCCGCACATCCTGCTGTCATGCATATGTACTATGTCCCAGGCCCCATTTCAGTGTAGAAGTCTAGAGGTAAATGCAAAACTCAAGGCATAGTCTAATGGGAGATATAAAATACTAAGGAATGATGACAGAAGATACAAAGTGATGAGTGCCATTAAATAGCTTAATGAAATGTTATTAAGAATTTACAGAAGAGAACACTTGCTTAGAAGACAGGCTTCCTGAAGAGGACTAGTGTTGTGCATGTGTCACAGCACATGTGTGTATGGGACCCGTGATGAGGGAGAGTGTCCTGGGAAGTCGGAGGTGGGAAATTGCTCGTCGTGGCCAGCAAGCTATCAGGACACTGGAAAGACAGAGCTGACCGGGCTGTGTTATATGTTCAGGACAAAGAGCTTAGAATCAAGGCTTTGGCAGGGGATTTCAAACTACCTGTCTAGGAATGCTTCCAGCTGTGTAGAAGGGAAAACTAAGAGTGACTTAAGCAGGCAGAAGTTTGCTGTGCTTGTTTTGGTTTTTAGCCTGGTGTGGTGCTCGCCCGTAATTGCAGTGCTGGGGAGGCTGAAGTAGGAGGATCACTGTGAGTTTGAGCTGCATAGCAAGACCTTGTATCAATAAAAAATAAGTAAATAAAAACAAGTTTAGAGGAATTGTTTCAGTACATTAATGATACTATTATAGATCTCCCTGTCTTTCCGTCTTTGGCCACTGGCTTTTGGTCTGTTGTCTTTTGAAAAGAGATAGCAGCTATGACATTGAGCATTATATAATGACAAAAAAGGTGGAGTGGGCAGTGCCTCTTCTGAGCTGTCCCTATAAAGAAAGCAACATGGGCAGTGACCATGCCTTCCAAAGAATTGAAGCTTTCCAGGAAGCACCCTTACCACACTTTGGTTTCTGCCCTGTTGAGCTACATAGCCATCCCCATTGCCAGGGCAACTAGACAGTGAATAGTATGTTTTTCCCAACAAACAGAAGAGAATTTAGAATGTTATTGAATTAGTCAAACTGCAGAGGTATGCTTCTGAAAAGCTATCCAGTATTCAGCATGGATGTGAAATAAGCAAGAAATGCCAAGGTCTGTCTATATGTGAGGTCTTTCCACAAAGTAGACATTTAATTAATGTATTCTCCTCTTAAGATGTTTGTTCTTTGTGTTAAATGTATGTTAGATATGTTATAATTTTTGTGACATCCATCAAAATTACATCTTCATGTAACCTCTGTTGTAAAATGGTGAACTAAAGTGAATATGTATATTATACTTTTGTCCCCTTACAATTACGTGCTTTTTGTACTTTTATATTGTAATCATGTAGTATATTTTTTAAAAAATGAATTCAGCTGCTTAGGCTTAAGTAGAACTACTTTTTTCTTCTATGAATCTAACCCTTCCTAGGCCTTAAAGTTTTCAGAATGAAGGTGTGGTAAAAGTATTAATACACAGGTAGAATATCGTTATTACCAAGTGAAGACTGTAACTACCATTGAAAAGGAGAAATGTTAGATTAGAAAGTGGAACAGGGTCACCTCCAGGTCTGACTGTCCGCCACTGTTCCTGAGTGGGCTGTGAGAAACAGAGGACGCAGGAACTGGGAAAATCCCAGAGAAGGATGTTCTGAATATTTAGTGGAAGAACTTAGCTCTTCCTTTTCTGCATGTGGGAGGGTTTAACATCTAGGAAAAATAATCCAAATACTTTACAAAACAATGAACTTAATCAAAGGATCATGTAAAACCTCTTTGCTCCCAAAGGAAGGCTGTATGTTATGAAAAATGTACTTGTAGCTGTTTTCACCTTTATTTCCATGAAACAGTGCTAGAATTTTGTTGTAACCGATACAGAACTTTCTTAGGCCTGTGTTGGTGGCAGTGACCTCCTGGGCATCCTACTTGTTGCTAATTTTATGAAAACATGTTTGGAGAGTCACCTACTAAGTTCTCGTCATGATACAGCCATGTTGTGATGCACCCTTGCCCTGTAGTTTGGCTGGCCTTGTCTCCCCAGGGTGTGTCATCTCCCCCACCCCCCAGCGTAGGGTACCTAGCAGATAATTCCAAAGAGGTGCTTGATCTTGACAGAGGAGCAGCTCTGGCCTTCCAGCCTCCATGGCCTGGCAGAGCCCTGCTGCTGTGGAGCATGTAAGACAAGCTGCAGAGAAACTTTCCAGTCCCTGCCTCAGTCCCTGGTGAACTTTAAAGACAGTTTGTGAACATAGCACTGTGGGGCTGTGTTTGCCGTGATAACCTGTTTCTGACATTTTAACTTTAAACAGTTTCCTCTCTCTCCCTCTCCCTCCCTCTCTCCCTCCCTCTCTCTCTCTCTCTCTCTGTCTCTGTCTCTGTCTCTGTCTCTGTCTCAGGTATTTTCCTTCTTAATTGTCCCTCTGACTAACGGCAGTGTGCAGTTTAGCACTGCTGATCACATGCTCTACAAAGTAGAATTGAGCCTAGCAAAGGTACTGGGATAACATGCAGGGCTTCCCTTTACCATAGTAGCTGTGAAAACCTCGATGCCAGCCTGCTGCCGGGAGGGCCTGGGGACACACCCACCCTGCTGCCTCAGAGGATTTCAGCCTTGTGTTCCTCCCAAGCAAAATGATGCCAAATGACAGCTCCTGCCTGTGGGGCTGTTGGAGTACTGAGGAAGCTAATGTAGGTCACGTGCTTAGAACACCAGCCAGCGTGGACTGGAAATCAGAGAATTAAGAAAATCTTAAGATTGCTTTGTGTGCGTAGTCTTCCTACAAATTAAAATCTCCAGTTGGTTTATGTAACTATTACAAAATACGCCTGCGTTACATATGTGCCAGATAGAGATTATGATTATGATATTCGATTTATCAAGATTATTTTTTTCCATAGTTACAGATGTTTGTGTAGCCCTATGAATCAGTAAAGAACCTGGTTCACTGGCACTCCCTTTGTTGGCCTTCTGGAGTGTAGACTTCCTGGACACGTGAATATTTTTAACATAGATAAAAATGACTTTATTATAGAGCTGTCTTTCAGTCTTCAGTATCTGTTTTCAGAATCAGTTATAAGCTTTCTTTTATTTATTTACTTAGACTATGTATTTATTTATTTATTTACTTACTTATTTATTTGGTGCAGGATCTCACTGTGCAGCTTGGACTCATAGTGTTCCTCCTGTCTCAGCCTTCCCAGTGCTGAGATAACAGGCATGCACCACCACACCCAGTTTCACGGTCAGCACAGCGCACCTGCCTGGGGCTCTGGGACCTGCACAGCATGCAATACTGGAGATCAAACTTGGATCCTTGCATTTGCCAGGCAGGCACTTAGACCGCTGAGCTATCTCCCTGGCCCTAAACTTTCTTACTGATAGTTCAGTCACTTCCTTGACAGTCTCTTACTAATGTATGCCTACCTTGGGCTTGTTGAGAACTTCTAGAGCATCAGACAAAAAATTGAGCTCCTTAGCAATTAACTGAGGATCATTTTTATCCCTTTTATGTAATTATTGCATCCAAGCCCCTCAGCAGGTCCTTATCTTGTGCTGTGTGTGCTCTTTTCTGCTTGAGATTCTGAAGCTCCTGCTGCACCTGGCAAAACTGAGGGCCTATCTTCTGTCTTCAGTGAGAGACTTTTGCTGGTTCTCGCTCCTGTGTCCTATTCATGTTCCTGTTCATGCTCTGCCCCCACTCCTCTGCAGTACATGCATACACACACATACTCACCAACTCACCTCTTAACTAGTATTCAGAGTACAGTAGTTAGTACGTCCTACACTGGTCCCTACCACAGGACTTTGTGTACAGCTAATGAGATGATGAATTCCCTGGCAAAGGTTTCTTTCCTGATGACCTTTTAACCCCCAGTGTAGGATGGAGCAAGATGCAGTCCAAGCCCTTATAGGAGTAGACCTAGAGCTTTATAAAATTAAAACTAGGGCAGCAGAGGAAATTGGGTCCCGCTGTGTGCTTAAGACTTCTTGAACTCACCCTGTGCAGCTTTCCTCATCTTCAGCCTCCCACCTCACTACCCTCTGGAGAGCTCCCCAAACCCACTTCGCACCACCTCCAGTGCCTGTGGTAGACTCACAGAGGGACGTAGATTGCAACTTGCCCAGCTGTTTGGGAACCTGATATTCAGACTGTTGGGTTACCACCCTTTTGTGGATCATGAATTGAGGGAGGCCAGCATTATTATTTTTTATTTTTATTAAGGCAGACTAGAAAACAGCCCATATTTCAAAGAATAGAAGTATTATTTTTATGAATCTTAGGATTTTTTAATATGAGTCTCTGCATAGTGATTTACAAATATATTTGGTTAACAACTTTGAATTCTTTTTGTGAGTAAATTCTTTTGTGAGACTATGATGTCTTTTTTTATTCATTTTAATGAGAAAAAAAGAAAATAGCAATGAAACAGTTTCAAAACAAGTTAGTAGGATGGTTACAATA